>PVLD010013800.1:20059-54716 GCA_004027595.1 Dinomys branickii | reverse complement strand
CGGAGCAAAACTGATAAAGTGTGCATTATGGACAAAAAGGAAGAAACAAGACAGTGTAAACAAAGTATAAAATTTTTCTTTGTGTACTTACTGGAAATATTTATTTAAGCTTTGTGGATTTGATAATGGGGAAAAGTTAAATATGTAATATAAAAATTTAATTTGCTAAAAATAGAAGAACTAAATGAAATAATAAATTTTAAAGTGCTTTGAAAATTTAAAATTGCTCCAAATATATATATATATATATATATATATATATATATATATAATACATACTAACTATTACAATTAGTTTTGTAACAGAGGTGTTGCTCATTGGACCTTAGAACTAGAGTACATTATACTACACTTCACTTTGAAAAACGGCTCAATACTTATTAGTTTAAAAATTTCTTCAAAAATCTAGAAAAAATTTCTTCAAATAATAACATTTTGATTGGAGAGCTAAAAATGGTCATGCTTTGCTTCCAAAAAGCAAAAGAGAATTCCCAACTAAACTCAAAAGAGATTTCATAGAATTAAATGGCATTATGTAATAGTGAATGCAGTCAAAATCATGACTATGTCTGCACATATGTACTCAATACAAAAGACAAGTACAAATTAATTCTGCAGAAAATATTTAGGAGAAAACTGTTTAATTCACCAGATAACTGGATAAAGCCAGGTAATTTTTGATTGAGAACTTCTATTCCTACACCCAGAACCAACTCATTTATTGAGCCAGACAAAATACCACAAAATACCACAGTATATACACTGGGTGTTTGAGGAACTAAATAAAATAAAGTTTCAGTCAATTTAGATTCAATATACCTGGTGTTTTGATATTTCAGTTTTGCTCTGTATCGATGTTTCAGTTTTAAAAACTCCATAAGTGCTATTTTTTCCAGTTCAAGATGGTCCATTATTTGATTTGAGTTAAAAATAAAGCTGAGTAGAACAGTAGATTGGTTTAGTTTTCAGTGTATGAGACACATTCAGAAAATTAGCTTAGATTCATTATTAGGAGTGGACCCATGATTAGCTCAAAGTTCTTTTGTGACTAAACATTTTAATTGTTAGAAATTAGGTTAGGCAATGCTATCAGAGTTATGCTAAATCATCTATTTCTGATCAATGGTCCAGTTAACCCTCACACAACTGTACATCCATTTATGTATATGTTTAGATTATATTTTTATTTTTTAAACTCTTTCAGTACATGTTTTCAGTACATAACAATCACATCACCATGGGTGATTTGTACATGTCCTTAACACATCTTAATTCTTTTTCTGTGCCCTTGTTCTCCCCTCCCTCCAGACCTTGTTCCCCTTCCCATTTACAAGAACAATTTGCACTTATTCCTTCAATTCTGTCTTTTACTTTAAATCTTTTGACCCTCTCTCCCCTCCTCCTGCCCTGCATCTCTTATTCCCCTTTGCATTTGAACAAGTTCTTCCTATTTCCTCATATCTACCCGCCTTTTTGCTTCTTCTTCATACTTTGGCTTTTCACACAAGAGAAACAATGCACTATTTAAAAAGTAAGATGTGAAAGTCCACATTTAACGAGATTTGGTGCTCTTCTTAAGAAAGTAATGTTTGGGTCATACTTTCATTTCCAGTTTCATAATACCTCAGTTAATACATATATAGTAGTAATTACATGCCTTAGGGGCCCACAAAAATTGAAATGGACAAGTTTAATTTCCTGATATTTGAAATGGTTCTTCTAGAAGGTGAGCCATTAGTCAACATTGTACTTCTCACTTTCACTCCCCTCCCTCCCTGTCTCCAAGGATCAGGGACAGGTGGGAGAGTTAGGGGACAAAAAAGAATTAATATGTGTTATGTACAGGTACCAACTTCTCATAATGAATGTAATTATTATGTACTGTGAACATGTACTAATAAATAAATTTAAAACAAATGTACTTCTCAGATTTTGCCTGCTCTAAGTATCTACAGCTCTCTATTGGGAGAAAATAAATTACTGAGAATTGATAAAAGCATGAAGGAGTTAAAAAAGAGAAACTGTTAGAAAAAAACTAAAGAATCTGGATTACTGTAGAGAAAAAGTGCCTGGAAAATAATTAAATATAACCCTTAAAACTTGTGAATATCTGATTAAAGGAAACCTGTATATCATGGTTCCTAAGGTGAGTCAAGGTAGGACATATATTTTTATTTTTCAAGAAAAATACATTTAAAATTATCTCATGTTAACTGGGCATGGTAGCACATGCCTGTAATCTCAGCACTTGGAAGGCTAAGGGATGAAAATAGCTGCAACTTTGAGGCCAGCCCGGGCTACAGTGTGAGTTCAAGGCCAGCCTGGAATACATAGTGAGATCCTGTGTCATAATAATTAATTAGTTATAAAATTATATCACGTTTTGATAATTAATCTCAAACACACGTTATGTATGGACCTAGTGAAATTCACAATTATGGGTACACTCAGAAGTAAAACTTCACCAAATATAGTTGATTTTAGTCTATATTCATGGTTCTCAAATCTGGCTTGTCATATGAATCCCCTGAAAAGCACCAGAAATACTTATGTACTCCACAACCCTGGTAAATTTGATTCAGTGGTCTGGTTTGAGACCAATAATCTATTTTGTAAACCTCCTTATGTGTATTCTAATGGTAAGTCAAACATGAGAACCATAAAGATGACTAAATGAGAATCTTTAAATCTGTAGGTTCTTTATTCTGTGATCAGTGTTCTAAGAATAATTCACAACATCATAAGATTTCGCAATAAAGAGTTAATAGATACGTGTGAAGCAGTTTTGTATTTTTATTAATTAATTAATTATTTTTTGGTACCAGGAATTGAACTTATGACTTGCTAGACAGGCACTATGTCACTGAGCTATACCCCCAGCTTTTTTTTTTTTTCAGTACTGGGGATCGAACTCAGGACCTTGAAATTGCCAGGGAGGCGTTTATTCCACTGAGCTATATCCCCAGCTCAGTATTTTATTTTAAAAATTAAAAAATTGACAAAACAATGAAGATGAAATCTATCCGTAAGAACCTCAATAGTGCAGGATCATATCAGTAAGACTATTTTACAGTACACTATAGTTTTTGAAGCATGCTTTTATTGAACTTAAATTATACAAAAGAAAATCAAAGATCTCTTTTCAAAGAAAGAGACTCATTTCTGCTGCCTAAAGCAGCAGTATTCCTGCTCGCTAATACACTAATGGGCATTAGTATAGTAAAAGCTTAATTTTTTAAAGTTTATTTATTGTTATGATTAATTTTTTTATTTCTACTGGTACATTTCTCCAGTACATAATGATTAAAGCATGTAATGTATTTCTAAAGATGGACTTCACATGGAATTCAATTTAGAAAATTAAAAAACTCTTAATTTGTGGGTTGCATTTTCTCTAAAGTACCTGTTTTTCCTTTATTTAATTCCTTTAGATTTCTCACTTGCTAATTCCAAAATCTGTATTCTTACAAATAATGTGCCAAATCTCTGCAACTGTGCTGTGAAACTCGCCCTGAAATGTGGTGAGGAATCTATGTTAATGACTGCTTACGGTACTTTCCAATATACACTATTGGCAGCCATCCCTTCTGTAGCCAAGACTATGAGGTGCAAGTAATGAGTACCTGTCTGCCACTTCTAGCAATAGAAATATAAAGTTAACAAAAGCCCAGAATCGTGCTCCAAAAGGGAAATCTGATATTCTGATACTTGAAATGGAGCTAGTTATTGACCTGACCTGAAAACAGTCCCTTAGTATCCATATATTCATGTTTTATGATCACTATTGACACTGAAAGGCAATGACTGATAGGCATTAATTAATGCTGTCATTTCAACTTTTGCATAATGTGCAACATTATTCTCACAGGAGGAAATGTTTTAAAATGGAGCCTTTAAATGACAGCTGTCGATTTTTGTCATTAAACTTTATAATTCATTCATATGTATAAGAACTATGACATAAAATATAATCAAGAATCTATATAAAGTTAAATATAACAAAATAAACAATTTATTTTTGTGGATTATAAGTCTTAAATATAAGTAAAACCTCTGTAGAGTAGTAGACACAATCTGATAAAATGTCAAAATGATTCCCTAAGGGAAATCAGAATGATGTTCCAGAATGTCATTTTTAACACACACACATACACACACACACACACACACACACACACACACACGCGCAAACTGTTCTCTGTTCTTTGTTATTACCTGATTTGCTTGGGGGTAGGGATGTCACAGAAGTGCTAAAATTATTTCTTTAAAAGCCATAAGAAGATATCACTTAATGGAAAAAGATACAAGATGCCTCTCTGGAATTATTCTGCTGAAATTGACTTTTGCAATTTCATTTCCACAGTGACACAAATACCCACGACTTTTAAGTCACCCATTAAAACCTTAATAAAGATTTCATTTGGAGAAAAAAGTAACAAGCACCAGCAAATATTTATAGATTACTGTAAGATCAACCTGTTTGAAGAAAAGTAATCAGGTGATCGCCATCACTACACTGTAGGTAGATGATTTATTTCTGCTACATGGAAAAAAAAGGTTTGAGTAATTTCCCTCGCTCTAATTAAGGACAATATTGAAATCTGTTTGCAACCTGTTTATATATCTTAGTTGGTAGAGTAGACAAACTTTTTTTCTGGCGTCATATTCTAAACGAAGAAACAACATAAATATTGAAAACAATAATAGCCACCATATTTTGACTATTGTATGTCTGGCAGACTGCATTAAATGTTTTATTTATTTTAACTGTCACAAGAACTATTTGAAGTAATTGATCATTGTTTCTGTCATACAAAAGTAACCCATGGTTATGTTACTTGTGTATAGAAGCATAGCTAGTCAGTGACAAGCACAGCTACGAACGCAGCTCTTTAAACTGCCTCCCATAGCACAGCATCAGGTGCAAATTCAGACTAATATTTTCATATTTCTAAGAAAAATGTATTCAAGTATATATAAGAATAAAGTTAAAAAATGTGTAGATTACATAAATTGGTTAGAACAGGAGGAGAGGTAGTAGTGACACCAATAGTCAAAATCAATTGGGGAATAAAAGCTTTACTTTGAAACATAGATAAAAGGATATAGTTTCAAAGTGTAGAATCACCAAGACTCCATTTTTCTCTGGAAAAGAAGTTAAGTTTTAAAGAAATAGATGATACGATACTTTTGATGTTTATTTTCTCATTGTGCAACTGACCAAAGATCTACTATGGAAAACATGTACTGGTAAAAGTGAGGAAAAAGGACATAATACCAAAATTAGTTTTAATGGAACTGAAATAATCAATTTGCCTTTAGACAGGAAGTTTTATTTTTAGGCTTTGTCAAATATTCATTTCCAATTTTCTTAAAATATAAATGGAAACTGAAATAATGTTTGTGAAAAACTGAGAGATCAAGAAGGGAAAGAGAAAAATTGAACTCCTCATTTCCAGATACTTCCTTTAGGCAATTTTTTTTTTTTTTTTTGCGGTACTGGGGATCGAACTCAGGACCCTGCACTTGCTAGGCAAGCGCTTATTCCACTGAGCTATATCCCCAGCCCTCTTTAGGCAATTTTAAAACAATCATTCTGAATTACAATTCTTTATCTCTTTACTGAATTACCTATACTTTTCCCTATACCCTAAAGTAGTGACCTTTGAAACTGTTTTGAGTAACGCATCACCAGCAATGCCAGTTTGTATGTTAATCCTAACTGATGTCTTTATTTATAAATACAGAGGTGACTTATATGCCATTCTAGTTGGTGTTAACATTAAACTGGACCTCCAACTAGAACTTTTTTT
The DNA here is from genome assembly GCA_004027595.1 of Dinomys branickii. Taxonomy (NCBI): domain Eukaryota; kingdom Metazoa; phylum Chordata; class Mammalia; order Rodentia; family Dinomyidae; genus Dinomys; species Dinomys branickii. The sequence continues at coordinate 48,903 of PVLD010013800.1, read as the reverse complement.
GCCAGTGATTTAATTCAAAACAGTACCTTTTTATGTGTGTGTACATGTGTATACATGTGTATAAGTGTCTAAAAAGCTATGTTGCAATCCTAAAGACTGCAACAGAAATTGGATAAGAGTTTCTTCAGTGAAATATAGAACACAAAAAATGCCAAGAGGCTACTATTAGAAGCTTGAGACAGAGTGAATTAAAATTCCTAACCAGGGGCTCAGAAGGCTTTTAAGATAACAACTACCAACTACTAATGACTTTAGAGAACATCTTCCACAAACTGAACTAGGATAGAAGGGAGGAAATACTATAACCAAAGAGGGTGGGAAAGGGGAAATGCTACTGAAGCTGAAATACTCCTGCTACTGAGACACACTGGAAATAATGAAAGAAGTAGATGGAGAGAAAAAAATCTGTGTAAACACATATATGGCAGAGCACAGAAAAATGTGTTTTTATACACATATCTACAAATAAAAGTTCCTGAAGGGCTTCTGAAGATTCAAAAGATTGCAATTAATTTCTACCATATTAGAAAAACTCATTATTGAAAATTAACTGGAAATTGAGATTTACTTTAAATTCACCAATAATATGTTGTCTACAAAATCAATATCCTATCTGGATTTTGAGATTATCGAAAAAAGTATTATCTATTTGTACTGCTTTACAGAATATCATAAGAGAAACAAATCAGGGAGATTCAAGTAGATAATGGAAATCACAGTAAGTTTTACATTAAAAGTTATATATTTAAATAGAGCATTAGATACTATTGCACACCTAGGTGACTTTACATATACCATGTGAAGAAAGATTAATGTTGACGGATTAAGAAAATGTATAGTATTACATGCTACAGTTTGAGTCTCTAATAAAGACAGTCTTTGAAGTGTAACTAAAATTAAAATCTTCTTTTAAATTATTATTTTCTTACTCTCTTTAATGATTTGATCCATCTTCTATTCTTACATCTGGTAATCTGAGCAATTTCGTTGAAGATAACAATGGGCAGTATAACAACCACTGTCAATCCCTATCATTTGGTTTGAAACCCTGTCTCATTTTTAATGTCCTTGCTTTGTGTTGTTGGTATTTTTCTATTGTTCTTTTTTTTGGTACTATTTTCTTTAAAATTAAATTAAATTAAAATGTTGACAGTCTATTTTCTCTGTTCTAAACAGTTACCACATGGGCCAATAAGGAAATGTTTCATTTGGTATTGACTATGATGATTAACAGAGGAGACCCATCCAATGTGTGTGGCTTGAAGCTTTAAATGTTATTGCCAGCATCAGTCTCTAGTGAATAACTTGTATAAAGAGCTCTATAGTGTGTGTGTGTGTGTGTGTGTGTGTGTGTGTGTGTGTGTGTGTGTATTTGTATGTAGAAAAGTGAGAATTCCTTAATTCTGGGTGTCAAGTATTTTGTCTCAGCAATGAGAGAAAAGTAACTAAGACAGTCATGAACCAAGGCACAATTGTATAGGCAAAATTCATGGACAATAAATATAGAGTGACAAGTTTGATCAAGAGCATTATATATTAATGGTCTATTAAAATGGCTTCACATAGGTCACTCACTACTTTCAAAGTCAAATAAGTATGAAGCCATTAACCTTCAATGTTTTTTGTACTTGAAATCCAGTTTAGACAAGCAAACTGAAAGTTAATTTACAGTATTCTTTGTAGTTCATTAAGTTTAAAGATAAAAGTAACTCTAACCTGAGTTTCACTCAATCATAGCAATTAACTCTTATTTTTACAACTAGAGACTTTAAACTAGATCATACCTCAATTAATCTAGCTGCAGCTAATCAAGTATTTCCCTCACTTCTATGCTATGTCTTTAAATGGAGCTTCTTCATCCAACCTCTTCTGGTTTTCATTGCTGTCTGATTCATAAATGCTTCAAGGCTCAATAAAATTTCTCTTAAATTTATTTTGTCTGAGGTTTTGCTCTTCATATTATTTATAATGGAACAATTGTGAGAGATAAGCAACATCTTTTTCAAGTAACATCCCCAGTTAGGTACATATACAAATAATGGGTCTGGATCTGACTCAACAAAGGACATATTGATGTAGTATTTCATCTTTGTTTTCATACTCTGAATCTAATCATCAGAAAACAAGAGTCAAAACCCAAAAAAAGTGCAATCTTTTTTCCAAAGGCCAGCATCCTTGAAAATTGAAATTATCTTAAAAGAGAAAGACTGAGGAATTGTTCCCAAGTAAAACATAGGATTAGGTAAACTTAAAAAGTCAGAATTTGAGTGGTAAACTAGGAGGGGAATGTTCTTATTCTTCAGAGATATGGATTTTAAAACCGTTCTTACCAGTTTGTGTTGAAGTTTGAAATTATTTCCAAATGAAAATTTAAAAGGAGAGTGATATTGTTACTCTTCTTTTACCCACGAAACACATACACATGCATAAACACACAAAGTATTGGTTCAGATAGTGTTTTAAAACTATAATTTGCTTGGTTGAAAGTCTGCATGTGCTCAGAAGCCTAAACTGGGAAATGATACTTGAATTCTTCCTGCTGTCTTCTAGTTTCCCAAAATTCATATCATTTGTCCCTTAGAAAATCTATCCCCCAGAAACTTTACTGTGTTTCTGAGACAAATTACTGGAAAATTTATTACTTGACAAGCTGATTCTGTACTTTGTGTAGAAAAATAAGCAAATAATAGCAGTCATAAAAATTGAAAAAGAAGAGCAAACAGAGAAAGCTAGCCTCACGGTCTATTAAAACTTAACATGGACCCTCAAAATAAAACATATTACTATCATGATATGAATGGAGAGATCAAAACATCAGAACAGAAAATGCAGGAATTGAACCAGTGCACAGTGATATTGAAAGTTATAGAATGGTTAAATTTGAAATGGATGCTAGAAACTAGGTACATGGGAGCCAGAGACAAGAGGGAGACTCTTCACCATGGGCCTGCTTATACTTTTTCATTTGTAAATGTATGGATTTTCCACAAATAAATACATTCTTAAAATAAAACAAAAACAAAAGTATGGATTTTGTTGAAGTTGCTGAATTTGTTAATGTGTCAGAAAGAAAGTAGTCAACTCGCTTTGCAATGTTAGATGCAAGACTCTGTTCTTCATTTATTCCTGCTTAGACAAGGAGAAACTTATAGCTACATATTCAGGGATATATTGGAAAAGCATCATCAGACAGTTGGTTTAAATGTATTCAATTCACAGAGCAGTCTAAAAGAATCTAACTTTGATTTTACCTTCCCTAAGGCAGAGTACAAGCAAAGGGCTTTTAGTAGGTTTATATAGAATATAAATTTTCTAACAGCATCATATTAAGGTCCCAATGTCTAATGCTTAGTATTCTTGGAATGTCCCTAACTCTCTAAGACATTCATGAGGCATTCACAGGTAGAAAGACTTAGCCAATAACAGAATACTTATTTAAATTGATCATAATTGATGTTTCACAAATGTTTAAGTAGACAGAAATATACTACTTTCTCTGACATTTCTTTCAAAGAAATACTTCAAAACTGGGTATGGTGTAAACCTTATAATGGTTGACACATTGTATCAATTTGAGAAGTTTAGAGTTTAACTAAGTGATTCAGCAGAGGGCCTTGGTCCTCACTTTGTAAACATCCCCATCCTGTGCAAGAGGAGAGCACCAAGGTAGTGTGAGTGCTACACCCACTGTAGAAAGTGGTAGCCTGCTTATATTATAAAGGAGAAAAAGAGGTCTCCCCCGCCTTGCTCTTGCTGCTTTTGCTGTGTTCCGCTGCCATGAACCATTGCCCCTGTACCATGCCATCCTGCTTTGAAGCAAGCTGACTACAGACTGAATACTGCAAAAAACTGAGCTGAATAAATCATTCCTTTCTTAATTTTGGGTGTCAGGTACTTTGTCCCAGCAACAAGAGGATAGTATTCAAGACACACTGGGAATCTTAGCTCTATGAGAGGCTGAGGCAAGCAGGTAACACATTTGAGCACAACTTGGACAATTCAGGGACACAGTGAAACCCCACCTCCAACTTTTAAAAATTTGATGTAGCTCAGTGGAAATGCCCTGAGTTCAATCCCGAGTTCCACAAAAGAGAGAGGAAAAGAGAAAAAAGACACTTGTTTGGGATTCTGTACTTCATGTCAGGGCATGCACTTCACTTTTCACATACCGCATTTTAAGCTTAGTATTATTTTTCCAATATATACGCTATGTAAACAATAGTACAGAGTATTACTGGTTCAATCACCTTATTCCATAAAATCTGGAGATCATGGATGAAATATGCTGGAATTGCTAAATTGTGAGGAATCAAGAACGGGTTTAACCCATGACTCATAGTTATTAGTGACCCATCGTCCAAAAGTCAGTGAAACAGAAAAATCTTTATAGATCAACTGTTGTTAAAAAGTCTTATTGCTTTAAATGGTGGTATATGTTTTATACAATGAACATTCTGTTTTTCCAAAACTTGAAATAAAATATCACTAATATTTTAAATAAATATGAAATAAAGTATCACTAATATGCATAAACAAAAATGAATTATTTTCACTTCCACGAGAGGAGTCAACTTCCAACAGTATAACTTTTAGTGTATTAATATATTTTTCTCAAGCATGATAACAAATAACCAAAGATAGTTTTTGCTATAACAAAGAATGGTGTACATTTTAAATAATTTTACTCATCTATAACTTATTTGATGTTTTAAACTGTTTGAAATTCATTCTGAGGAAATTTTGGCCTTCTCCATAATCTCTCCATAATGGCTGCTTAAATTCTTCTTTTGATTTTGTTTTCAGTTTACCATGTTGAAATTTAGGACACTTCATGTAGTCTTCGTTACATGCAAAATTCTAAAATACTCTCCAGTAAATAAATCCCTTGTATAATCTTTTCCTGTTGAGTGCTGGCAGAAAGTCACCCCACAGTGACTTTCTTCTTGACAATGAAATATGGCAAAAGAACTCCCAAAACAAAATTATGTTACATGTAAGAAGCTTTCTGTTACATTATGTGTTTCTTTTAGTGAAGTGGAGTAAGGTAATCTTTAAGATTTTAAAGAAGTAAGCTGTCATATTGTGAGAACTGTGAAAGGTAACATGGCAAGGAACTGTAAAATCCTCCAGGCACTGACCTGAGAAAAAGGAGATCTCAGTCCTGTAACTGCAAGCAAGACTTCTGTTTACAATTACATTAGCTTGTTACCTCCAGAAACACACTCAGCCTGGCCAATATCCAGAGCACGGTCTTGTGAGATTCTGAGATCTCTAATCCCAACTACAGAATCCTGAGATCTCTGGTCCTCTGAGTGAGATCTGAGATTATCTGACCCACTTAGGACCATACTGAGATTTCTAAATCAGCAAGGCACCAGAGCACACACTCAAAATGACAGCTACTTGGCTAGTTGAGAAAGGAGGGTCAGAAATTTGAGGCCACCCTGGGAAACTTAGTGAGATCCCGTCTCAAAATTTATGAAAAAGGGCTGGAGATGTAGTTCAATGGCAGACCACTTTTCACCCATGTGCAAAGGTTATGTTAGATTCTCCATACTGTAAGAAAAGATCCCAAGTCACAGAAATTATGAAATAAAAGCATATGCTGTTTTAAAGTCTCTAAAATTGTAGTAATGTTTTAAAAGTGATAGAAATCTAATGTAGTCACTGAAATCACACTTCTAAGAAAGTCCCATTCTTGCAGTCAACGAATCTCACTTCTAGGAAACTTTTACTAAATAATGGAAACATGGATAGAAAATTCTCCAAGTTTCTAAGTGCTCCACACCCAAGATATAAATCACACAATCCATTTACTCTGACATAACAATGAAGCAGGACTTTTCAGTGTGACTTATGGATTACATTTATTTTATAACCACGTTTTATATATCATGTAGTGAAAATTAGAGCTCTACTGGCATTGAAGAAAGAAAAAGCTTTAACATAAGTTTTCTCGAAGTGTGGTCCTGGCCTATCTGCATCTGTAACGGGTACTTATTATAATGTGGAGTGCTAAGCCATTTCTTAGACTGCTAGATTTGAAGTTTGTGGTTTCAGAAATCTACAGTTTTTTCAAAAGTTCTTCCCAGAGAATTATTTTTGTAAGTATAATTTTAGAGCAAGTGCAGTAGTGGAACTAGTGTTTAATAGAGATCTTTCTCTATTAGGCCAAAATTATGTAAGTATCTTGTGGTGCGTTTCCTTTCATCCAAGAGTTTATAAGGGGAAAAAGTAGAAGACCAAATCTTCAAGATACAGACTGATATAAAGTAGACTAAAGAAAACAGAACAAAGAAGATGTAATTAGTGTTTGATTCTTTTGACCTTCATGTTGCCTTTCTTTCAGACATATTTTTTATCTTCCTTCTTGAAGTCTCCCTTTTATAACCTTTGTAAATACTATAGTGCTTTTAGTATCTTTATATACAGTACTTCTTCCTATTATGCTGTTCCCATTATTTTCCTCATTTCATCTAATTTATAAATCTAATTTATAAAAGGTTTTCTTTCATGCTCTGTTTATCCAAGGAGACTTTGTGTGTGTGTATGTGTGTCTGTGTATCCATTTGTATGCTACTCCATTTATTGACATACCATTGATACTGTCTGCTTTCCACTGCAGGTGCTTCAGATCAGGCTTCTAAATCTTGAATTTAGAGCCTAAGTCTTTGATAAAATCTATCTGAACAAAGATTTTAACATTTTCTTTGACAAAGAGAAATTTCTTCCAAATTAAACTCCACTTTGTATACTTTATTTTTCTTTGTTCTGAAGGTACGGATTATAAATTACATAATTTATTTTACTCTGTGTCTTTTTGATTGTTATTATTATAATTTTGCAGCACATAATGATTACATTCACTGCAGGGGATTGGTACAATAACATAACACATTCCAATTTCCTTCCTTTACCCCTCCCTCCACTCCCTTTTCATTTTTCCAGCGTAAGATTAATTTATTCACCTTATAAGTTCTTATAAAGTTAATTATCAAGTATATAGGTTGAAAATTAAAGAACATGTAAGACAACTGTACTAAGCCATGGTATATTTTTAGATACATTCTCTGCATTGGATCACAATACATTTTTTCCTGTTATGTCTTTCATTTCATAATTCCAAATAATAAATTTTGTATAAGGGAAAGCATGTGATATTTAAGTTTCTGTGTCTGAGTTACTTCACTTAACATTATGGTCTCAAGATGCATCTACTGTTTTTTTCAGATGACTCAAGCTTATCCTTTTGATGGCAGAGTAATACTCTCCTTATTCACCTTATTTTTCCTCTCAAGATCTACAGCTAATTGGAAAATACTAAGAAGAAACTGACACTCAACTAAGTGGTTCAGTATACATTCCATAAATTACACGGATTTTCTTCAGTTTTCCAATCATTTTATTACACCTTGCTATTGCTAAACTTTCAATCAATGCAAGCTGCTGTTTTCCAATAATTTGACCCTAATCTTTTGGTTGGAAAGCAAGTCACCAAAGGAAAATTCTTGCGCTGATGGAGGAGATGGGAAAATTTCCTTATTTTATTTCTGTTTCCTACATTTGGGCTAGTATGTTTGCCTTTATAAAAATTTTCTAATTCCATACCTGATAAAAGTGCTTGTTTGAAGACAAATACCATTTCTGGTCAGGCTTATAACCAAACTTTGCATCTTAGAAATTATTCAATGGTAATTACCATTTCAGGGAATGATGATACTTAACCAAGATCCAAAATTTGGAAAGTACACACATATTCTCCATGGGCAATCATGGGATAACATATTAGAAATATATATTCTAGGATTTTTTTCTTGTGTTTAATGGAAGGTTGTTGTATTTCCAATTACTGCTGTTTCTTATTTACCTTATCAATTTTTATTGGGTGAAAATTACTCTCAGTTCATGCAGAACAGCTCTGTTGCTTTTTCATCAAACCTAATTTGTAGTCCTGGTTTGTCTATATGTAATGCTTTGATGTCTTTTATGTACAAACTTGAAAAGGTTCATGCTTCATTTTCACTGTTATTCTGAAAACTTTCTCTGAAAATTTGATGAGATGGAGGAAGTGAAACAAAACTCTAAGCCTTACTTCATTCCCTCAGGCAATTTAGAATTTTTTTCCCTGCACATTAGAATGTGTCCTGAACAGAAAAATCTTTTTATGTTAGTCAGTATTTACCTTTCTTGCATCCTTTATGATAGATTATAGACCATTCCATAGTCTCATGTTTGCAAGACTTACATTTTAGTTACCACTGAATATTAATTTAGCAATATATATACTGCATCTAAAAGCATAACTACATTTGGGATCTTCGCTTTAGGGGATTTCAATAGCCTGAATGTTTGGTGCTTCCCACAAATCTCATATGTTGAAATATTGCCCCTCAAGGTAATGGTAATGATATTAGAATGTGGGGCACTCGGGAAATGACTAAATGGGAGATTAATGTCCTCAAAAAGTAAGCCCAAGGGAGAACCTTTTGCCTTGCACCAAAGAAGAATGCAGCAAGAAAGTATCATCTGTAAATCAGAAAGTGGGCCCTCACAGATACTAAATGTACCTTAAGTTTGGATATCCCAGTCTCCAGAACAAAATCAGAAATAATTTTTTTATTCTACTTTTTTATTCTAAAGAGAGAATGATAAAAAAAAGAGTTTTAAAACAGGATAATAAGAAATTAACAACTGTTACTGTATTGTATTATTGTTGTCTTCAAGGTAGTTGCTCAGATTATACGATGTAGGTATGCAAAGTTAATCAAGCAATATAAACCCAAACTGATCTTTTCAAAGGACTGAAAGAAATTAGTAGTATAATTACATTAGCACTCTTGTTTTTACATATATATGTGTGTATATATATATGTATACATATATATATATACACACAACACACACACACACACATTTATTTTCGCTTCCTCCTCTTCTCCTTTCCTCCATCCCAGTAGTTCTTTCCTTTTGAACAGTTTCTTTCCCTTTATTTGTGTGGCTTGTAAGCTACTCAGTATTTGCAGTATTTTGTTGTAGAAGCCACGGAGACTAAGAGGGATAAATTTCTAATTGGGCCACAATTACCAGCATGCAAATTGTTATATACAAGTACATTCCAATATGTTGGTGCAAGTTTATGAACACAAATAAAGGTGAACAAAGATCACTACTCCCATGAAAACCAAGTAATATACTGTAATCCTACACAACTAACCTAAATATGCCATACCTGAAACAAATCATCAGAGCTTAAAGAGAGCGAACGAATAAAATAAATGATATTTCTTATATCTAGTCAAAAGAAAAGATAACATGTGGTTTAACTTGTCTCTCCTAGAACTTGTGCTGCCTAGGTTTGGGTTATTATAAGTGCTTAAAACAACTTCCTCTTAATTAATGCAGAATAAAAGATCAAGTTCAGTGTGTGTAAAGCAGGCAAATGATAGTGTTTCATTTGTCACTATTATTTAGAGTGTGTAAATTTTAGAATGTGACATGTTTTAGTTACTTTCTTGTTGTTGAAACACAATATCTCTCATCCACAACTCCAAGAAGGAAAAGTTTATGTCAGCTCCCAATTTTTAGAAGTTTCAGTCCATGTTGAGCTGGATCCAGGGCAGGGCAGAATGGCAGAGAGGTACAGCAGAGGAGAAACACCTCATACCATGGCAGCAGGAAGCAAAGATTGAGATCAAGGGAGGAGTGAGGGGGATATACCCTTCCAGGCCATGTCCCCAGGAACCCACCTCTGACCAGTTCACCTCCCAGCATTACATTTAACTATAAACGCATCATTGGAGCAGCACACTGATGAGTATCATGCACTTATATTAAAATCACCTCCCAGAAGCCACACCTGTAATTACATAAGACTTTAAGGGGACATCTGCAAATAAAGCATAATATGAGGTTTCATTGGAGGTCAAACTGAAATCCTATATCTGAGGAAGTATAGGAGAAAATTACCCCCATAAGAGAATGATTACATAGATAATACTGTGAAGCTTTTCTTCACAGTGATTAAATAGTATCTGGACCTATTAGATACTATATGCCACATTTCTTGCCCATAAAAGAAATAAGTATACTACTGCATCACTATGAGCTCACAGCAAAGAAGTCCTAGGCAAAAATTAAGTAAGAAGAAATGGAGAATATAAAAATGAAGGCACATTTTAAAGCATTCATATTGTTCCCATGAAAAAATAGTTAATAAGTAAATCGCTTCCTAGTTTGATATTGCAGCTGATGTAACATGCTTTTGCTCTTGTTTTAACTTTTTATAAGTTTTTTTATTCTTTAATTCTCTTGAAACAAAGGAAGAAATATTTTACAGTAAGAGAACCTTCTCTCTTTTACATAATATTAATCATCTGTAGAACCAGTTACATTGAGCAAAATGAATTGGTATCTCATCTTTAATAATGCATTGTGACCTTATAAAACAAGATCAGTGATATGTGGTTGACTTCCACTCATGAAAGTTGTAAAATGTCATTCAATATGGTTTAAATGGTAAGGCATTTTATAATAACTTAAAACCATTTTTGTCATTTTAAAAATATTTTTTCATGACAGCAAAGAAAACATTAAAAATCTGAAGGTCAGAGTTCAAGATTTATTTTTTCCTTTATTCAAAGATATCATCTGGAAAGCTACTACATGCTCTAATGTTTCATATCCACTGGCAGTGAAACTCTACACAAAATAGAATTGCTAATGAAAACAAATACCTTAACATTCACTGGAAGTGCTTTGCTAAGAGAAAGAAGGAAAGTAAAAACAAAAGGCAGAAACATAAAAGTCAGAAATTTACACCTTACCTATGGGCTGTGACTAAATCACTTTTTTCATTGCATAGTGGATTGACCTCTTCAGTGTCCTTAGGAAAGGAAGGTACACTACCTGCTTACAGCAGATCTGAAGAAATTTAGTAAATTTAGCCAGAAAACTGAAGGTAGCAAAGATTTAGCAAACCATTCAATTTAATTTTGGAATATATAATCACTTTCACTAAACAAATTCTTTTTTTGAGTATTTCTTTTAAGTATTATAATTCTAAAATGGTGTCCCTCATGTCTGTTAAATTAAAGGGCCAATAGGATTGATGCACTATAATCCAGTCCATTTTGGAATCATTTCATTTTTATTTTCTGAATTTAGTTTCAGATGCATTATTTTTTAAAATCTTGGTTCTGCTTTAATGATGACTACTCCAATTTCCATTTTTATGCTAGACCAGTTAGGCTATTGCTTCTTTTGTTGCAACAAGTGGATTTAATATATTATTTGAAGGAATAGTGAAGAATTCTTTAAAGTAGCTTGTTGCAGTTACTATCTTTACCCTTATCATAAAAAAGCTGATTTATATTTTTTATTTGAAAAAGAACAAAACATAACAAAATAACAACAACATAGAAAAAAGAAAAATGAAACAAAAACAATAAAAATGATATAGGGTTTCAAAACAAAATGATACGAATTAAAAGTGGTTGTTATATTACATGTTATTGTCTTCAATGAAGTTTCTTAGATTATCAGATGTAAGAATGCAAGATTGATCAAACAATTAAATAGAATTAAAAATAATTTTAAAAAACTTTAGAAATGATAAAGAGCTTCACTAAATATGATGATAAATATTAAACAATGGTTTTCATATTGTGTATTGTTGTCTTCAAATTAGTTTTTCAGATTATTAGATATAAGCATGCAAATTTGGTCAAAAATTAAGCATTAACTGTTCCTTTCAATAAACCATTAGACATCAGCAATACAATTATCCCAGCTATCCTTCTATATACACACATATTTTTCCCTTCCTTTTTTCTTCCTTTTTCTCTTTCCCTCAACCCAGTTGTTCCTTCTTTTGAGCAATTTCTTTTACTTTCGTAGTACTTATTGTATGTTTTGGGTTTTATTTATTCCTTCAGGTTCTTACACTAGGAAAACAATATGATGTTTTTGAATATGGGGCCAATTTATTTCACTTATGAGTATGGTTTCTAGTTGCATCCAAGCCTAACAACACTAAATCTACTGGAAGAGAAAGTAGGCAGAATTCTTGAAGACATAGGGGTAATCAGAGAGTTCATGAACAAAAATCATACTATGTAGGTAATACTTCAAAGAACCAACAAATTGGATCTCATCTTATAGAAAAGATTTGCACATGAAATGAAATCATCAACAGAATAAAAAGAAAAGCCACGAATTAGGCAAAGATTTTAGTTAATTGATTCTCATTCAGAGGACTTCTATTTAGAATATATAAAGAATTTTTAAAAATCAGGCACTGAAAATTCAAAAACCCAATCCAAAAATGGGCATTTCAGATGAATATAGACTTCTCAGATGAAGAGATACTAACTGCAAATAAATACATGAAAAAATGTTCAACATCATTCAAGAAATGTAAATTAAAACAACTATGAAAATCCATCTCAACCTAGGAAGTATGGCTATCATCAAGAAATCAAACAATAACAAATACTGGAGAGGCTCTTGGGGAAAAGGAATCCTTCTCTACTACTGGTGTGAGCGCAGATTGGTGAAACCATGGTGGAGATTCCTCAAAAAACTAGGATTAGAAATTCCACTTAACCCAGCTATTCCTCTTCTGGGTATTTTCCCAGAAGAATTAAAAGCATCATACCTCTGTGATATATGTGCACCCATGTTTATAGCGGTGCAATTTGTTATAGCTAAATCTTGGAAACAATCCAAGTTGACATCAATTGAGGAATGGATAAAAATAGAAGTGGTATTTTTATACAATAGAGTATTACTCAGCTATAAAAAGATAAACTCAAGGCTTTGATGGTTTATACATTTTTGATGCCATGTATAGGTCACATACATTTACACTAAAGGGATTGCATCATAGTAAGCAAACATTATTAATACTTTATATTTCATGTATATCTCTGTTATAAAAGGCCAGAAGAATGACATTCTATTCCACCTTTCCCTGTCAATGTTTCATAGGCATTGTGAGATACTGTAGGAAAAATTATCACTATTTTCATAATATAAATGTATATCTCACAAGAGGTCACCCATATCAAACATATCAGATATTCTGCTTTTGTGTGGCTGGATTACATTGCACTCTGGACCAATCCTGGGCAAAATTAGGAAGCAGAAAACAAAAAAAAAGAAAAAAATATTTGGTCTTGTCATCCATACTTCTCAACATGTTTTCTTTTCCCTTCATTCCTCTGTCTGACAACCACATGGGAACCTTTTCAAATAGAGTGCTTTATCTGACATTAACCCTGTATGTGTGTAATTCCAAAGGTAACCAATTAGATCATACGGAAAATTTCCTATTTTATATCACAGCCAATCCTTAGAGGTTTTCATGTTTTTGATAGGTTCTCGAATATTAAAAAGTTAGATTACTTCAATTACAAGAACTCTTAAAAACTGAAAATTTTCTCCAGCTAATGCCAGAAAAGCAACACAAAGGGAGGAGTGACACATTTGTACCAGAAGGACTTAGCTGTTACCTATTTCAAGGAGGAGAAAATGTGAGAAGGAAAATGTGAGTATTTAAGAAACTGAAAGTATTTTAGATGACTGAGGAGGAAAAGTGGACCTGAGTCCTACAACTTCAAGGAATTGAAGTTTAACAACTACTGGAATAAGAATGGCAGTAGATTCTTCTCTCAATGTGCCAGATAAAAACTCACCCCAGTGGATACCTTGGTTTCAGTCCTGTAAGACCTTCAGCATAAAATCACTGGAGCCTTGTCATACCTATGAACTAATAAGTCTACACTGCTTTAAGTCACTATATTTGTAGTAATTTGTTATGCATCATTAGAAAATTCATACAGTGGTGGAATTAGATATACTAATATCCACTAATGTGTTACACGCTTAATGTGTGATCCCATCAGAAACAGAAGGCCTAACTACACTTAAAATTCCTATGTTGCAAAGATATATTAATCAAACTCAAAAGTAAAGTGTCAAAAATGGACTTATGACTATAATAAAAGTAAAATTTAGAGCAAAATATATTAAAAGAGTAAAAGAGAATCATTTCCTAATGATATGAACTATAATCAATTCTAAAGATTTGGTATTATGCTTATGCCTGTAGCAGACCCTTAGAGAATGGGCCCAGGTTATGAATCAGAATTTACTCTAGGTTGGACTTCAAATCTCATCACCAAGATACCTGTTTCTTCCATCTTTACATAAGGTTGAACTTGCCTACATGCAAACCAGGGGAAACAACTCATAATTAGAAAGTAAATCTGCAAAGAAAAGGAAAATGACTACATGTAAATCAATATGCCCAACATTGTAGTAACAGGCATGCCACACTCAATTTACAATATATTTGAAATCATTTGTGCAGGTCATGTAAAATAGCAGAAGCTACCTAAAATCCCATGGAAGAATTTTTCTTCACACCTGAGGACTGCAGAGTATCAAAGCCTATTGCTTCACTGGAAGAAAATAACATAGTACTTTATAAGTGGTATATAGCTTTAGCTAAATTTTTTAAATCAGAGAAAATGAAAGCAAATATAAGAGCCATCCAAAGAGCAATTGGACTGAAACCTGATAAGAAGGGCAGGTAGTTTGGGGTAATAAAAAGAATATACTAGTTCTTGTACCTGTGTACTGTTGAAACAATCTATATCAAAGCCCTAGAAACCATTTGTCCTTCAGTAAAATGAGAGTAACGTAGAAAACATAAAAGTGTCCTCTTTACCTCTGAGATTCACTTGGGTTATAAATTTCCTTAAGGAATGACAAAGGACCGTAGAAGCCAGTGTCCATCAAGTATAGAGAGACTTTGACATGATAAATTTCTGCACAAGTCATTCATCATATACCGTTGCAGGGCCTCAATAAAATACCTATATTCTCAGCCTCATTTATCAACATGTATTACTCTAGTTATTTTGCTATTCCCAAACACATTTCTCAACTCTTGTTCTTTTACTTGGTGCCGCTTTTCATATTCCCATTCATGAGCGAGTAAAATATTAAAAAGTTCCTCAATTTCTAGGTCAGATATCACCTCTTATAGGAAACCTTCCCTGGTAGAGAATCACATAGAAGCTTTCCAAACTTGAAGCTTGCGGTCATTTCCCAGGCTCAGATAGGATTTTCAAGGTACTTTTTATAAATCAACCACCTTTTTTAAAATTTATGTATTTGCCATAATCTAGGGGCATCATGAACTAGCATCTAATAGGCACCAGCCACAGATTTCTCTTCTTTGGTGAGAACACTGGGTTTCCTTAAAAACCTGAATCTGACTATCCTCTGGCCTCACCACTAAAGTATGATCTTACACTTACCAGCTACTTTTCTGGGCCTACATGAACTTGGATTGCTTTTTAAGGCTATTTTCATTTTTTTTTTCTTTTTTTTTTTAATTTTAAAAGTAAAAGAACAAAACCACTAACAAACATACACACACTAGCACAAGAAGAGTACAAAAACCGAACTACAGATAAGGTGGCAGGGGATCAACAATGGTTGTTGTATTACATGTTGGTAGCTTCAAAGTGTATACTCAGGACAATACAAATAGACATACAAGATTGATCAAACAACTAATCACCGATTGTTTCCCACATCAATATGACATGAGACAACAGTGCAACCATGCCAGCCATCCCACATATACATACATACCGACACAGCTATCCCCATCTTCATCCTCTCCCTCCCTTCATCCTGATTGTTCTCTATCCCTGAGCAGTCTCCCTTCATACCTCCCAACCTATATTCTCACCAGAATCCTACACTAATGATACTATATGCTGTTTGCCCATGCACATCTGGTTTAACTCACTTATGAGTATGGTCTCTCATTTTGACCATTTGCCTATAAAAGCCCCTAGATTGCCTTTCTTTACAGGTGAATAATATTCCATTCTGTAAAAACGCCACAGTTTTTTAATCCAGTCCTCCATGGATAAACATTTGGGTTGTTTCCACGATTTAGCTATTACAAATTGTGTTGCTATAAACATGGGTGCACACATATCACAGTGTTATGCTGTCTTCAGATCTTCTGGAAAAATACCCAGAAAGGGGATAGCTGGGTTGAAAGGGACCTCCAGACCTAGTTTGCTGAGGAATCTCTAAACCGATCTCCACAGTGGTTTCACCAGTCTGAATTCCCACCAGCAGTGCAGCAGAGTTCCTATTTCTCCACAGCCTCGCCAGCCTTTGTTATTGGACAATTTCTTGATGCTGGCCAATCCTACGGGGGTGAGATGAAATCCCAATGTTGTTTTTATTTGCATTTCTCGAATGACTAAAGATGTAGAACATTTTCTCATATATTTATTTGCCATTTGTATTTCTTTATCTGAGAAGTGTGTATTCATCTCAGATGCCCATTTCTGGATTGGGTCTTTGAATGTGGATAGGTTCATGTTTTTTTAATTCTTTGTATGTTCTAGATAGAAGGCCTTTGTCCGAGGGACAGCCAGTTAGGAATTTTTCCCAATCTGTGGGTTTTCTTTTTACTCTGATAGTGATTTCTTTAGATGTGCAAAAATTTTTCAGTAAGATGAGGTCCCAGTTATTGATCCTGAAGTGTTTCCCTTGCAGTTCGATTTTTTCATGAACTCTCTGCCTACTCCTATATCTTCAAGATTTTTGCCTACCTTCACTTCCAATAGATTCAGTGTTTCTGTTTTAATATTGAGATCTGTGATCCATTTTGACTTGAGTTTGGTGCATGGTGATAGACTTGGGTCTATTTTCAGTCTTCGGCAACTGGCAAGCCAATTTTTCCAGCACCATTTATTGAAGAGGCGATCTTTCTTCCAGTAAGTTGTTTGGTCCTTTGTCAAATATTAGGTGGCTGAGTGTTTTTGTGGTTGTGGCTGTATCTTCCAGTCTGTTCCATTGATCCTCAGGTCTGTTTTTGAGCCAGTACCAGGTTGATTTTATTACAGTAGCTTTGTAGTATAATTTCAGGTCAGGGATTGTGATTCGACCTGACTTGACCTTGAGGCCCAGAATTGCTTGTGCTATTCTGGGTCTCTTCTGGTTCCAGATAATCTTAAGGCATGTTTTCTCTAGATCTGTGAGGTATGTTGATGGTAGTTTAATGGGAATTGCATTGAATCTGTACAACAAATTTGGTAGTATGGCCATTGTCACAATGTTGGTTTTTCCTAACCATGAGCAGGGAATGATTTTCCATTTTTGAAATCCACTTCGATCTCTTTTTTAAGAGTACTGTAGTTTTCATTGAATAGATTTTTACCTCTTTTGTTAGATTGATTCCTACATATTTCAATTTCTTTGATGCTATTGTAAAAGGTATGATTTCCTTAATTTCTCTCTCAGTCTTTTTGTTGTTCATGTATAGGAATGCTAGGATGTTGGGGTGTTGACTTTGCATCCAGCTACTCTGCTGAATTTGTCAATTAATTGAAGGAGTCTTCCTGTGGAGTTTTTGGGGTCTTACATGTAAAGTATCATGTCATCTGCAAATAGCAATAGTTTTACTTTTTGCTTTCCTATCCATATTCCTTTTATTTCTCTCTCTTGTCTAATTGCTCTGGTAAATGCTTCTAGAACTATGTTGAATAGTAGTGGTGACAGTACACATCCTTGTCTTGTTCCTGTCTTTAAATTGAAAGCTTTCAGTTTTTGTCCATTTAGTATGATGTTGGGTGTTGGTTTATTACAGATGGCTTTGATTAAATTGAGGTAGAGGCCATGTATTCCTATTTTTTCTAGGGTTTTTAACATGAATGCATGTTGGACTTTATCGAAAGCTTTTTCTGCATCTATTGAGATAATCATGTGGTTTTTGTCTTTGACTCTATTGATATGGTGTATGACATTAATTGATTTGCAAATATTGAACCATCCCTGCATTCCTGGAATAAATCCAAACTGGTCATGGTGTATAATTTTCCTTATGATTAGCTGCATTCTATTTGCTAGTATTTTGTTGAGTATCTTTGCATCTATGTTCATTAGGGAGATTGGCCTATAGTTCTCTTTCTTGGTTGGTTCCTTCTCTGGTTTTGGTATTAATATGATAATTGCCTCCAGAAATTAGTTAGGGAGAATATTTTCCTTTTCAATTTCATTGATTAGTTTGAAGAGTGTTGGGATTAAATCTTCCCTGAATGTTTTACAAAATTCTCTTGTGAATCCATCAGGGCCTGGGCTTTTCTTCGTCGGTAAGTTTTTAATGACCTTTTCAATCTCATTAATTGATACTGGGTTGTTCAGGGTTTTTATGTCTTCCTTGTTCAATTTTGGTAATTCGTACATTTCTAGGAATCTGTCGATTTCTTTTGGGTTTTCTATCTCATTGGAGTAAAGATTCTCAAAGTAGGTATTAATGATCTTTTGAATTTCTGTAGGATCTGTAGTGATTTCATCCTTTTCATTCCTTATTGCATGAATTTGAGTTCTTTCCTTTCTTTTTTGATAAGATTGGCTAGAGGTTTATCAATTTTATTTACTCTTTCATAAAACCAACTCTTTGATTCACTTATTTTTTGTAGAGTTTTCTTCGTCTCAGTTGCATTAATTTCTGCCCTAAGCTTAAAATCTCCTCCATTCTTTGGGCTTTGGGCTTGGCTTGTTCTTCTTTTTCTAAAAGTTTGAGGTGCAACATTGAGCTATTTATTTGTTTTCTTTCTGTTTTCTTTGTGTGTGAGTTCATTGCTATAAATTTCTCTCTGAGCACTGCTTTCTTTGCATCCCACAGATTCATATAAGTTGTATTTGTATTTTCATTTGTTTGTAGGTGTTTTCCAATCTCTTCTCTAATTTCCTCTGTGACCCATTGCATATTCAGGAGTTTGTTGTCTAATTTCCAAGTATTTATAAAATTCTGGAATTTCCTTTGTCACTAATTTCCAATTTCGTTGCACTGTGTTCAGATAATATGCATGGCATAATTTCAATCCTTTTGCATTTAGGTAGGTATGCTCTATGCACTAGAACGTGGTCTATTTTAGAGAAAGTCCCATGAGAATCTGAGAAAAATGTGTATTCTGGGGTTGTGGGATGGAACACTTTGTGAACATCTACTAAGTCCATTTGTTCACACATTTGGTTCAAGTATTTTATATCTTTGCTGAGTTTTGGTCTGGTTGACCTTTCTCTTTGCATCAAATGGGTATTTAGGTCCCCTATTACAGTAGTGTCATTGTTTATTTGGTTTTTTATGTCCGTTTAGATTTACCTTACATAGTTTGGTGCTCCCGCATTTGGTGCATACATGTTTAGGTTTGTTATCTCTTCCTCTTGCAGTTTTCCTCTAACTAGTATATAGTGCCTTCTTTTTCTCTTTTGATTGTTTTCAGTTTGAATTTTCCATTGTCTGCAAACATAACAGCTACCCCAGCTTTTTTCTGGGATTCTGTTGCATGGACAATTGTTTTCCAACTTTTGACTTTGAGTCTATGGATTTCCCTTTGAGTAAAGTGTGTTTCCTGTATACAGCATATTTTGGGATTCTGTCTCTTAATCCACTCTGCCAGTCTATTTCTTTTGACTGGTGAATTGAGGCCATTCACATTGATGGTTATAACTCTTATACGTTGGCTTATTCTTGTCATGCTGTTTACTTGATGTTGCTTTCCTGCTTTTGCTGTTTAATTTCTTGTTCTGCTTAAGGGTTCCTTTCTATTGTTGTTCTTGGGATTGTGGTCACTTTTTTCTCTGTCTAGACTATCTTTCAGTACTTTTTGCAATGTTGGTTTGGCACTCATAAAGTTCTTCAGTTGGTCTTTGTTGTGGAAATATTTTATATCTCCATTGAATTTGAAGGATAGTTTTGCAGGATATATCAGTCTGGGTTGGAAGCTGTTTTATCTGAGAATCTGCAATATCTCACTCTAAGCTCTTTTTGATTTCTTGGTTTCTGTTGAGAATCTGCTGTGATTCGGATGGGCTTTCCTTTAACAGTGATCTGTTTCTTTTCTCTGGCAGCTTTTAATATTGTGTTCTTTTGCTGCATATCTTGGATCTTGACTATTATATGCCTGGGGGTGGTTTTATTTGGGTTGTGGCTCATTGGAATTCTCTATACTTCATTTACCTGCACATCAGTTTCTTTTACCATTCTTGGGAAATTTTCTGCTATTATTTCTCTAAATATCCTTTTTATGGCATTTGTGTTGCCTCCTGTTGTTTTGCTGATTCCTATTTCTCGCACATTATTTCCCTTTGCTTCATCTTGCAGCTGTTGAATTGTATTCTCTGGTTCCTTGTTGACTTTAAGAGGTCCTTCCTTTCATGGTCATTAGCTGTCAGGCTATCTTCCAGATCTGAAATTCTATCTTCAGATTCATTCAAGCAGTTTTTGAAGCTTTCAATGGCAGTTTTCATTTCCTGGAAATCTTTTTGAGACTGTTTAATGTGTTCTAATTCATTCCTGAAGTGCTCATTTAACATTCCATTTGTTGCCTTTGATCTTCTAGTCTCTTATATGTTTCTTCTCTGTATGTGCGAAGCAATTCTTCCATTATTATTTTCATTTCATTTTTTGCCTGAGAGATTATTTCAAATTTAATCTCTTGTATGGCTTGATGGAGTTGTTTCTTCACTTCAGATGAGATTATTTCAGAAATTTCAGGTATGTGGTTTCCTAGTTCTCCTATGTTGTTGTGTCCTGTACTTGTTCTGGGTGCAATTGTGTTCTGAGACTGTACTTTGCCCCTTCGTTTTGTCATTTTGAATGTCAGATGACTGATGCTGAGCTAGTGACTACCCCGTCAGCTCACTAAGGACTCTAGGGACCCTAGTTTACCTGGATATTAAACTAAACCCAGGGTCGTAGCAGACTGTGGACCGCTGGGCCCAGGCACCCCAGGCAAATGCTGGGGTGCTCGGCTCAGACAACAGCTGTTATAGTGGGAGAGTGCTGGCCTTCAGTACCCGAGTGTCCAGTGTGTGGACGGGAACAGTGTGGGTCTCAGCCTTGAAGCCTCTGGTGGTTAGGCATCGGCTTCTGTTTTGGGTTCCTCAGGCAGCTAGTCGGGGGTAGCAGGGCTCTCCTCCCAACCCCAAGGACCCCAGAGCCTAAGGCTGATTCCACTCTGCAGGTCTCAACCACCAGCAGTGACAGGTCCTCCCAGTTGGATTTCCTTCCTAGCTCTCAGGTGTGGATTTTACCAGAGGAGAAGTGTTGCACTACTCATGTGTTGTCGCAGGTCTCTGGAGAAAGGTCCTAATCACAGAGCCGGCAGGCAGGCAGTGAAACGCCCGCTGCCCAGGTGTCTGCGTGAGTCCACCTTTGTCTCTGGTTAAAGATCCCAGTCGCACAGCCTGGGCACAAGCAGGAAGTGAGGCGCCGCCCAGGTGTCTGCGTGAGTCTGCCTTTGTCTCTGGTTAAAGGTCCCAGTCTCACAGTTAGGGCGCGGGCAGGAAACGCCACACCTCTCTGGTATCTGGGTGAGTCCGCCTTTGTCTCTGGCTGAAGGTCCCAGTTGTACAATATGGGCATGGGCAGGAAACGCCATACTTCCCAGGTGTCTACGTGAGTCCCCCTTTGTCTCTGTTTCAGCGGAGAACAGTGTCGTCGCTCACATGTCCTTGCAGGTCAGCCTCCATCGATGGAGAAATGTCTGAGTCACCCAGCTGGCACATGGTCCGTGAAACGCAGCACTGCTTAGATGTCAGCAATGGCGGGCCTTTGTCACTGGAGTGAGGTCCGAGTTGCATAGCTGGGATCCAAAATTTATTTCCAAAAAGAAAACTCCAAGCCCCAGGTCCGATGGCATCCTGGTAAGATGGCAACCCTAAGAAACCATGACAAACCAAGCAAAGGTCCATTGCAAAGGCTACTCCAATGGCTCCCTCTCTTTGGGAAAATGTCCCTTAAGCTTTCTACCAAGAGTTCTGCTCAGAAGACTGCTCAGATGCTGCTTTGTGGGCCAGGCACCTCCCTGCCCAGAGATCCAGGTTGGAGTGCACACACACCTCACCTGCCCAGAGTTCTGCACAGGCAGAGGGGCCGCCTAGGTGCTGCTTTGTGGGCCGAGCTCCTCCCTGACCCAGAGATCCAAGTTGGAGCAGGCACATGCCTCACCTGCCCCAGGGCTATTTTCTTTTATTATTTTTAAAAAATTTTTGTTAACACGGATCAAATTCACACCTCATGTTTGCCAGCCATGTTCTGTGCCACTGAGCTATATCCCCAGCCTTTTATTTTTTAATGATTCAACCAACTGCAATATCCCTTAAATTCTATTCTCAAGACCATTTATGGAGTAAAATGCAGTTTCCAAATTATAGATACAAGTTCAGAGCCCCCTTTTAAATGGTTTTTAACCTTTGTTTGTTTAATTTTTCAGTACTAGAGTTTGAACCTGGGGCCTTATGCATGCTAGGAAAAGTGGTCTACCACTGAACTATATCTCCAACCCACACTGATGTTTATAGTAGGGAAACAGATGAGGATTAGGAACTAAGTAACCTGTATACTAACTAGCTCCTCCCTGAAATTGCCCTTCTCCCTAGCCACCTGAAACCATTTGCTATCTTCCTTGGAAGAAAGGAGTAGACATGTAGGTTAGTGTAAAACTTTCCCTGTTTCTGAAACAAGCATTATTTTAAATGGCATTTTTTTTTTACGTGAGAAATAATTTACTTCCCGCTGGTTTATTATTTCTGAACAGGAAACACATGACATTATGAAGGTAACTGCTAAAATTACTATAAAAATATTGTTTCCTTTTAACAAAAACTAAAGAAACTATACCATGTGACTCAAACTTTGACTTCTCAGCTTCAGCATTTTTTCATTAAATCTTTAACCCATTAAATCTTTGACTGGAATAGCCAGGTATATAGGCTTTTCATTGTTGTTTTGATGCCATGGTTGTTTGATAGCCACAGCTGATACGCAAAACTGCTGTCTTGATAGCTATCTATAACCCCCTCTTCTAATTTCTTTCTGAGACTCACTCTTCACGTCATGGTTTCAGGATTTGCAGAGCCAGTGGTAATGGTCTAAAAGTGTTTCATTATGTTCTCTTTTGTCCATCAAAAGGGATATGTCATACTAAATAAACTTTCCTAACAGATAGTATCCTTTTCTACTCAAAGAGTTTAACCTTATGCAGATTAAAAAGTGGGGTACCTAATCTCAAGCAAGAAACACTGCTGAAATATTTCTTTTACAGAACTGATTTTCTTCTCTGTACTCCTTCTTACTGGTAACTTTCTGTTGGATTTTTTAAGAAGCAAAGATTTGTTTGCTGAATTCATTTTAGTCTCTAGGCAATCACCATCACTCTCGACATCTAATGAAGAAAAATGCTTGTCTTTCCCTGAACAGAGCTGCATGTAATTAAAATTTGGCAAAGACAGAGCAGGTGTCACAAGGATATGCTAAAGTTAACACTATTGTGAGTTGAAACTAGTTCCATGAATTTTTTTGACAGGAAGATACTTTCTTCTATAACTGCAAACTGAACATTGAGGTGACATAGAAGAAACATGGAATTCTCACGATTTCCATAACTCCGGAGTCTCCAAAGTCCCCCATTTCTGACACAATGAATAATTGATGTGATTGTTTAGTTGACTCAAGTAAAATCTGAACGGCCAACTTGGTACCTTCTCCTTTTGGAATGTCAACTTTTATTCCACTTGCTCTCCTTTTCCTTGATCAGTTTCTATGCCATAAAATGTTATTCTCAGTCTAAATAAAGGTTAGTGGTAATATTATAGGCAGGTAAAGTAGATAAAAACTAAAGTACAATCTGAGAGAGACTGGGATCTCAACAAAGTCATACATAAAAGACATTAGAATTATGCCTAGAGGTATAACTCAGAAAGACCAGGCCTTAAAATAAAGAGGCAATGGCCAGACCTACATGTCTCCCTAAGAGATTAGCAATGAATTAAAATTATACTATAATTAATACCACCTGGTTCAAGAAGTCTAGCAAGGTATCAGTCACCCAGGTGTGTTACCAGAACATTTGGCATCATCCCTTCCCCAAAATGCCTTTGTTATTTTCAAGTACCTTTGCTACATAACCTGCTTCCCTATTGGACAATATTAGCTAAATAGCTATACTTATAATCCTATAGGTTATTATTGTTTGACCTATGTTTTACTCAGATTGTAATTTTGCTGTATAAATTTCACTAGCTAAAGGGTCTTGGTGGCAGCCCACTTCCAGGACCCCTAATGTCTCTCAGGAGCTATCTCTCAATAAACATTTCCTTGTGTATTTTTTTTTTTTTTTGGTGGTACTGGGGATCGAACTCAGGACCCTGTGCTTGCTAGGCAGGCGCTTATTCCACTGAGCTATATCCCCAGCCCACATTTCCTTGTCTTAATCTCCTTTTTCCTTTAAAATTCACTCTTCAATTTCAAAAGACATAAACTTCATACATCTAACATCTAACAGGTGGAGAGTTATATTTCTCCTATATCATTCTGGAGGTCACGCAGATAATAATTTGAAGGAGGTAAGAGTTTGCTTTTGTTTTATGTCAGCCCTAACTAATTTTACTAGATTCTAGATTGTGATTCATTTAGATAATGAAAAGTCATTGTCCATTTTTGGCTAGTTGATTGTGCCTTTTGTTGGTTCCTTGAGCTATATTAAAAGTTGAGAGTAGGGAAGATTGTGACACTTCATATTTAGGTTTGTTTGATGGGACATTTTTATTTTCAAGAGCAGGGTCTTATCCTTCTGTTTGGTACATGCTGCATTTCAACTTCTACACTTGTTGCTGAATTTGCTTGTATTTTGTTCTTGACTTGTTATTTTATTCTAGACAGATGTTTGGAATGAGCTTTTGAATTTCCAATTGTTTCACAGGCCATGCCCTTAGATATCTGAGACTAGGGGCCAGGTTTTGACAGTTCATCTCTGTTATTCATGGTTATCATCACCAGTAAATTGTAATTTGCTTCCTTTATAATCCTGATCTTTCCTCTTCTGTTAGAAGCTCCTGAACTCCTAAAATACGAGTGCTCATTTATGTGTATACCTTTGTAAACTATATAACACAGCCAGGGATAAAAGGAGAATAAAAATTCATGGTTATCCAAAAAGACTCACAGACGGTTTTGTTCTTTGACCACCAGCAACACCAGGGGAAAATATGCAATCACTGAGATCTTGTGATTGTTGTTTTAATATTTCACTAACAATACTTCCCTTCCTAAATATGGCTGCCACATCAGGAATCCATTGTAGATGCTGCTGGTCCTTGTGCACTTGGAAACACACTTTAGATTTGGAAATGTGAGTTTTCCGAGGAAGCAGGTACATTCATGCAAAGAGTGGCTTGGCCAGCCAACATATCTTCTGGTCAATCTACAAATAATAACTACCTGTTCTAAAATAAGAACAACCCAGAGGATGCCCCAAGGTTATACAAAAACCAAGAGAGATTAAAAAGAATGCCATACTTTTTCCTTTTTTTGAAAATGAAAAACTCAATGTCAGAGTCCCTTACTCCTTTCAAGTGTATTTTTGAGCACTAAAAGTTGTTCCACCCTCACACTCTGAGGAAAAGCTGTTTAATATTTTTCTATACCCATGCATGGCCTATCTATCTCCTAGAGGAAAAATAAAGTTCAGAAAAAAATATTGAGTATAATACTATTTTACAACTAGAATTATATTATAAATGATTTAAAAAATGGTCAGAAGTACCTTACTTTGAAACTTTCTTCGCATTGAGAGATAACCCTACCTTGTGTTTAAAGTATAGCTATAAGCCACTAAAATACAAGATGCCCTGGGTTTTTAAGGCACCATCTGATGCAGCTACTATTACAGACCCTGTGGTTGCCATCCTTTGCCCTCTGTACTCTAAGAACAAAAACTAATTCCGTCAATTACTGTAAATTATCATCTATTAATAAAAATGATGAGAATCCCCTAAAAATAAATACAGTTAAAAGTACCTTTGACAGTGTCTAGAGGAAACAATTATAGATAGCTATGAAGACAGAAGCTTTGAGTATCAGCTGTGGCTATCAAACAACCATGGCATCAAAACAACAATGAAAAGTCTATACACCTGGCTTTTCCAGTCAAATAAACTATCAGGCTAGGCCGATCTTAAAAAATAGTCTTATTTTTACAGATGTAAAAGGGTTTTTATCTTCTTTTCATTCTTATTTCAAGATCTCTGCTAATTGATGACCTATAAAAAGGCTCTGATTAGTCTATTTATAGTTACATACCTAAAAACTGTAAAAGTGTCATTATAATTCAACTTAGCCAAATACATTTGAGTGCATTCTAATTTGAATATAATTATTTTGTGTATGTTTTCCGTCTTTTAATGTATATTAATAAATTATTAAAGCAACTAAAGCTTTTTCATTTTTAAAAATTATACTTTTAGTGAAATAATTTATTTATTTTTTTCTTTCATGATTTTAGAGATCTGCATAAAAAGACCATTTATATAGTTTTTTGGAATAGTTGCCTGTATTTAAAACATTGATAGGTAAAGACTGATAGTCTCAATGCTAACATAAGATTTACAAATAAAAGACTTGAAGTTTACTAACATAAAGGTTATATATGATTGTGTGGCTATGTATGTTTCTCTGTATCAATTTTTGGTATATGTTCTGTTTTAATTGATATATATCTAAATAAGTATTCAAGATATTATCTCAAAATTGTTGTTTTCATATACTTTAACAATAGGTTAATATGCCTTTAAATTATTTAACATATTTCTATACAAGTTCTTAAACAAAATAATGAGAAAATTAGTTTTATAAATGTTATGCTTATGTGTATCATGTTTGAAAGAATACCCTAAGAAATTGCTTCTGGTGCCTGCTGTAAAAAGTGGTAGAACTGGGCATGTAGTGAACACCTGTAATCCAAATACTGAGAGAGTATCGCAAGTTCCAAATTCTGCCAGCACAACTTAGCAAGATGTTGTCTCAAAGTAAAAACTAAGTTCTGGGGTTCAATCTCCTGTACCATGGCAAAAAAACCAAAAAGCAATAGTGATACACAGGTATACCTTGTTGTATGTATTTATTTATTCTTTTCCCCTTCATTAATATATGTTTGCAGTACCTAATAAATACATTCATTGTGAGGAATTGGAACATAAAAAATAAATGTGTATCTATTATTATCTATATATTATAATTTAAGAGATTTTCTTGAACAAAGATAATATACATAGTGTTAATATTGTTAACTGTTTTAGTCATCTAAAATAATCATTTCTGGGTACAATTAAAAGGTTAAGTTTCTTAAGTCTAAAAGTTGCTTAAATTTATAAAACAAAATTTAAAGGCGAATGTCCCTTAAATAAATTTCTTGTATTATCATCATTAAGGTTTTTCTTACTAAAAATTGAGCTTTAAGAGTTAGAGTATTTGCCTGTTAATCTACAGAATGTTTTCAATAATCAGTTCAAGATTGGTTAAATAAACAACTATTGTCTTAGTTTATGGTATAATATATATTTGGATATATATTTCTATATACAGCTAAAAAATCTATGTTGTGAGTCTATGCTTTAAAGTTAAGTTTACAGAATTAAAAATGAATGAGTTCAATACATAGAAAATAACTAATAGGTGTTCTCTTTTATGCAATATATGTTTAAACATTAAACATATAAATTAATCAAAATTTGACATCTCTTTAAATTTTGTATGGACATTTAAACTTGATTTATGTCTGTTGGTTTTGTTTAAATAGACATTGTAGGTGTTAAATAGATATATTTACCTGTAAGTTGGTCTGTTTGCAATCTTTAATACTGTTTCCTATACATGAGAGTAATTATGATATTCTTGATTATTGTCAATATACTTCTACCTTAAATACTTTGTCATCCAATGTCACTCTAAAAATTAAAAGTTAAACATTAATAACCTATAAAACATTATAAAATATATCTATAGTTATATATTTTTATGTTACTGTCATACCAATTGTTAACCTCATGATATATTTGTATTGCCCAAGTGTAAAGGCCTTTGAATATATAAAACTTAATTGAAAAAATGTCATACTAGTGACATCCAGTTTAATTTCTTTATAGTGATAAAACTTTTTAGGCACAAACATCAGACTTTCCCTTACTTGTTCTATAGCTACTTGTGATGAAATGTGCATTACTCTCTCCAAACCAGTTACCTGAGTATCCCCAAACAGCAGCCCCTGTCTGGCCACTATTAGATCCACAGCTGAGGCCCACACATTTTCCATCCACAGCCTGGAGACCCTGGTACTGAAGGCCAGGTTTCCCCCACCATCAGAGTTATGATTTGAGCCATGCATCCCAGCAATTTCCTGGAGATCCTGTGCCCAGTGGTCCACGGTTGCTGCCATCTTGGGATAAGTTTGATATTCAGGTAAACTAGGGTCCCTAGATTCCTTCACTGAACTGCCTGGGTAGCTTATAGCTCAGCACATTCCAACCTAGAGGATCACATATCCCAGGACTGCTCCTGCGCAGCAGGCTTAACTCACTACTGGAGAGTTCCACAGAGATGGGCTGCTCAGGTGCCACTTCCCCAGGTCAAGCTCCTCCTCTGTAGTATTTATATTGTGTGAACAATTTTTCCTCCCTGTATCTCATAACCTGAGCAATTACTTTAAAGATAACAATATGCAGCATAATAACTTTTGTTAATTTCTTATCATCTTGTTTTGAAATTCAGTACTGTTTTTATTTTTTCTCTCTTTAAATTTAAAGAGCAACAAATCCTAGTAGTTTTAATATAATAATATCATCATTATTGTCGTTGTAAAATATAACACCCTAAGACCAAAAAAAAAAAAAACCACCAGTAGAAACCTTTAACATTTGAACAGCCACTGCTAGTTTTTTTTTTTTTTTTTTTTTTTTTTTTTTTT
>PVLD010013800.1:0-19959 GCA_004027595.1 Dinomys branickii | reverse complement strand
AAACCTTTAACATTTTAAAAGCCACTGCTAGTTTTTTTTTTTTTTTTTTTTTTTTTTTTTTTTTTTTTTTTTTTTTTTTTTTTTTTTTGCGGTACTGGGGATCGAACTCAGGACCCTGCGCTTGCTAGGCAAGCGCTTATTCCACTGAGCTATATCCCCAGCCCCCACTGCTAGGTTTGTTGTACAAAATATAATAAGATTTAAAATGATATGGAAAAACCTATAAATATATATTTTTATGTGATAAATGCTGTATGATAAGGATTTTGCCCTGCCACACCCATACACAAAATGATACACAAACTACAAGGCTCAATTATTTAAAAGAGTTTGTAGAGGATTTGTTTCATTTTTAAAAAATATTTCTAAAAATATGCTTTTGCTCTTGTTGATTTTGTTGAGCCCAGGCTGTTACTTCTAAAAGGTCTTTGTTGCTGAAAAGAAATGAGGGTCGGTGGTTTCATCTCTAAGCTGATTACTCATTCCTCCCGAATTCCCAGCTCTTCTCTTTGGTCTAACTTGTGCTTTTAGACAAATACTAAACTCTCATTTTTGAGACTGATACTAGATATGAGCCTTTCTACATAAATAGCTCGAATATCTAGACAAGTAACAGAAAACAGGACAAAGTTATCTCCTTCGGCAAGTCCAGTCTACTTTGGGCAGGCTGCACATGTGGCCTAACCTAGTTTTCTTTTCTTTATCTCTTTCCAAAACTATGAGTATGTGTAGCTCAATGTCTATTCTTTACCTCGTGCAATAGTGTTGTAATTGTCTTCTTTTTTGTGTGTTTAACAACTGAGATTTACGGACCAGAACTAGAAAAATAACTGGGATAAGAGGAGAGCCAATATCTTGGTTTTGGCCCTTCAAAGTCAAAAAGGACCCAAGATGTTTGTGGACCATTTCACAAGGTCCTACAACTTTAGTGAGTCACTCAATTTCCTAAGCAAGATTATTAAATCCCAGAGAACAGGAGTCAACCATGATAGAGTGTGCCAAATTGAGGGTCATCATGGTAATGTCTTCTATGCTTCCACAAAAATCCAAAAAGTCAAATAAAACCATTACACATCCTGGCATTTGACACTAACATAAAAGCTAAGAGACTGTATACATGGGTCCAAAAATAGTGCCTAAAGAAGCTTAACTAACCTTAATAAACAAAAATTGTCAACTTTAAGTAACACAGGTCTTATTTAACTTTATTCTGAAATACCCATAAAAAGATATAATCAAAAACATAAAGTAATACAAAACTATAATAATAAAGGCTAAATATAAAAAGAGGATCAAGTCACTAATCCATGTTAAGTTTCCAGCTACACCTGTAGCTGAACGTAATTATGTTTTAATGATGCTGAAAAGCTACAATAAAAGCTCAACAAGAGTTTTTAAGTTCCTTAGCTAAATTTACCCTTCAAAACCACCAAAATTTCCATCTTCTCATAGCTAACCTAATATAACTTATGCCAAGAAAACCCCTACCAAACTTATAAATAGCATCCATCAATAGAGGGATCTATGGGCCACTGATTACAACCACTATCCCAAACTTTTAAAAGCAGTGTCTAAATGTGGCTCTTTACCCCAATCTGCCTTTCCATTCTAGCACTCATACATTGGTTATACATGCTTTATTACCTGAAGTTTTTTGTTTATTCTCACCTAGAGGCTATCAAAATATCCAGACCCATCCCTTCTCAAAAACACTTTTGTTGTTTCCATATACCTCTGCTACATAAGCAACTGCCTTATTGGACCAATATTAGCTAAACAGCTATGCTTACAATCCTATAGGTTGATTATAGTTTGACATACATTGTACTCACATTGTAACTATGGTATATAAATTACTCCTAACAAAAGGCCTTGGTGACAACCTACTTCCAAGGCTCCTCCTGTCTCTCACAACCTATTTCTCAATAAACATCTCCACTTTCAAACTCCTTTGTTCTTTACAATTCATAATTTGATTTCAAAAAGACCCATAAACTTGACATATTCAATTGCTAACAAGTTGAGAGTTATATTTCTTCTGTATGAGTAGGAAATTTAGGACTGAGCACCCCTGATGGAAGCTGGAATATGTACATTAAATAGCTAATGCTTTAAGTCAGCTAAACTCTAGGGATGCCATAAAGGTGGATTATTTATTTGAGATTAGCATCCCCAAGAAGCCTATGTCTATTCTATCTATTCCAAAACTGAGCCCCTCTTATGTAAAAATATGTATTATCAGGAAAAACAAATGTTCTCATTTGAGGCTAAAGTCATATTGAAAATTTCACTTTCTTTTCATAATTTTAGACAGGTTACTTTGCTCTATAATTACTATCTAGACTCTCAAGTCACTCCTTCCTTAAAAAAATATTTTGACTTATTTCCTAATCTAAACAGGATTAACAAATCTAATATGCTGAGTATTTCTATTAGTGTTCTTCTAACATAAGATATTTTATAAAGATTTTAAATTGGATATATAGTCAGTAGTTAAAAACTTGACCTTTGATTCAAATTCATATTAAAATTCTATACATTTTATCATACGTAGATTTTACTCTTGGCAATCAAAGCCTTAAATAAAAATGACACCTAAGCACTGCTTTAATTCTTCCATATCAGGAAGTGACAAACTACTAAATGGCACAATATTATGCAACTTGCAGTTATTCTTGACTATTAAGTATTATGACAAGTGGATCATTATAGAGACTGCCTCATAGACCACAGACCCAACATCATGTGTGTGTGGGTGTGTGTTTGCATTAGTGGAGATGAAACCCAGAGATCTATGCATACTACAAAAGGTTTCTGTCAGAGGTACACCCTCAGCCCTAAACTCTGGATGTAAGTTTCAAGATGAAATACTAGATTAATTCAAGAAGAGGATAACTCTATTTGACTCTAGGAAAAATTAACCCAGTGTTTATTTTTAGACTTGAACTTCTAACTGAGTTAGTAAAGTAGATCTTGCAAACTGAGCTGTTTCTCCACACTTCCTCAGGCTTCTCCTTTGCTCAAAATGAATGCACAGAAAAGTAACACCTCTGCCAGAAAACTAGCATATTGTCTGAAAGGAATGCGTAGAAGTTAGTTCTAGGATGCCCTGTCTGGTTTCCTTTCTTCAAAGGAGGAAAGAAGCAGGGAATTGAAAATATCATGAAATAAAACAGCATGGAAATTTCCCTGTCTATTGTCTTCCTTAAACACAGTGAGTTAGTGATGTGTGGCAACAAGAGGTTCCTCCACCTCCTTGGGAGCTAGCTTTGAATAAATCTTTTTCTTTTTTATTTTACCAAAATAAATGGTCTTCCTTATTCCTTAGGGAGCTACAAGGAATAGAAACCTGATTGCTGAGTAACAGGATATATTGTACAAGGACAAAAATAATAATTTGCATTCAAGGAAAACATCTAAGTAATAGCAAGGGATGTTACACAAATCTCAAGTGTTGAAAAGATTTCAGGTCACTTTAAAATTACCACATACTAGCTTCATTTCTTGGAGACAGGTTTTAAGTGATGAGATCATACTAATAGTGTGAATATGAAGGTGTAATTCAAGATATGTGGTTTCATAGTTTGTTTTAGGCAGCAATGATTTCTGAAAATCGGTATTTGTTATGGTTTGTGTCTGCATGTCCCCCCAAATCCTCATGCAGTCATGGGGGGGGCTTCCACGATTTGAGATTGATCCATCATCCAATGCTGGGAATATGGGTGTGAGTGTTCCACCCACCCTGGGTGTGTAGTTTGCATACAGTGTAAGGAAGGAAGAGAGGCTGTTTGCCCCATTCTTCCTCTTTTTCTCCTGTTGCTTTGCTGTTCCGCTGCCATGAACTGTTGTCCTCTGCCATATGCCACTCTGTCTTAGAGACAGCTGAGCATGTACTGAAACCTCCACAAACTGTGAGCTAAATAAACCTCTCCTTCCTTAATTGTGGGCATCAGGCATTTTGTGTCAGCAATGAGAGAAAAGAAACCAAGATAGTATTTATCACTTAGATTTTAGTTTTACTTCTGTTTTACAAATGCCACTCAAGATATTTAGGATAGCCAATAAATTTTCTTACCTATATCCAAATTCATGCATGTGTCATTCTATGGATTATTTTAACATAGAAATCTGAACAAAATATGTCTTGAATTAAATGAATGATTTAGAATAGGGAAGACCCCTCACAATTTTGATTATGGTATCACGTAGCTCAGAAGTGACAAACTGGTACACTTCCTAAGTAAATCTACAGTTTGGACAATAAAACCGTTTATTTATCTGCCTTTTTTTCAAAGAGCTTTAAGAAATTTGGGTTTATCTTTCCTGTATATATACATATCTACAGTAAATTTCCAGAATTTAATGTACTTCAGCAAACAGGTTACAATATGCATCTCTATAGAAATTGAAATGATTTGTTTTGTTTCGTTTTTTGAGAAAGGGTTTCATCATGGAGAAAGGGTTTCATCATGCAGTTCTGGCTGGCTTTGATCTCACTACGTAACTCAGGCTGTCCTCAAATTTGTAGTGACCCTCCTGTGTCAGCCTCCCAAGTGCTGGGATTACAGGCATGCATACAATTGTTAGCTGCTGAAATGATAACTTTTGCCAGCAGTCTCTTTTTTTTTTTTTTTTTTTTGAGACAGGATCTCGCTATGCAGTTCAGGCTGGCTTTGAGCTCACCTTGTAGCCCAGGCTGGTCTCAAACTTGTAATGATCTTCCTGCCTCAGCCTCCTGAGTGCTGGGATTACAGGAGCACACCACCATGCTCGGTGTGCCAGCAGTCTCTGTCATAGCTCACAAAGGCTTATTATACCTCACAAAGGGATGTTACCAGCATTTCCATTAAAGGAGAGGACAGCTGCCACTTCATCGCTTCTGCTGAGGGATGAACATTTGCTGTCTTCTTTCTTTGACTGAGTTGTAAAAAGTTGAATGCATGGAGCAGTATATCTGTTAGAATGAATAAATCTTGATTGATATCCTGCCAAATTCAAAATTATAACCAAAAAATTCAACCTCAGCCTAGCCAAATGCAAAGCATAGCAGCATTTTAAGCCATTATTGAAATATAACTGCTACCTATGACATTCACATTTCAACCTTTACTATTGGCTTCTAAAGCACCTGGTCACAACAGATTCATCAGTATCCTATTCTGCCTCAATATTAACGGAAAGTTCTAAACACTCTCTAAGAATGAGGTTTTGCTTTTGAGGCTGACAGAAACACAAGATTATAGGGAAGTAAAACAGAATAACACCACCTATTATATTAAATGTACCTCAATTATGGCTTCCATATTCTGCCATTTCTATAGAATTGACTGTGAAACATTAAATTCACAGGTGACTTATTTTTCATTTATGTTTAGCTGAGAGTTACAATGATTTTGGAACACAGAACAGCCCTGTATCAAATATTACAAGTTTAATGGGACTCAGTTTGAATACTCCCTAAAAAGTCTATATAATAACTAATAATAAACATTAGAGAATTATTAAGTCTAGGACACTGGGAATTCTGTTGTAGTTAACCAATTTTTGAGTCAATTAAGGAGAGATATTCACTATAATTTGAACATATTTCTCACTAGTGCCCACATACCATTAACTGATATTACTTGTTCGTTGTCTGCATACCCGGCTGAAATGCAACATCTTGAGTAATGGCCTACTGTCTCATGCACCACTATAGCACTGGTGCCTGGCACAATTCAAATGTCTGAATTGAAATAGATCTTACTATCATGAAGAACTGTTATCAGTAACATAAGTTCATATGCTCAGGTTCATTTGCTTTCTACTGACCAAATAAAAAGAAGCCATTTATTTGAGTAAAAAGGAAAAACAATTTATTCAAAGCTAGCCCCAAGGACACGGAAGGGGCCCTTTATCTGAAAACACCTCACTATGCACAGATGGATAAAGGTCTTTTATTGTAAGGAACAGAGGGGAGAGGGAGCAGATAATGCAGATCATTGGCTTTCCAGTTTCTAACCATCTTTGGTTTCTTTCTTGTGGAAAGGAAAACTGGGCTCCAGCCTCCTGGGGCTAGCATCTGTATATTCTATCACTACATTTGGTCTAAGGAGAGGTGGAATAACCATTTATGCTTAGGTCTGAGGAACTTGGCATAAGCTTTTTGTCCTTAATAAAAAAACTTATAATGTTCTATTTTTCAGTGGTGCCTACAATACTTGACATTAACTTGACTTGAAACCTCATATTACATATGAGTAATCAGTGGCCATTGGTGTTTTTTAAAATTATTACTTAAACATTTAATGTAAAAAGTAAATGTAATGTAAAAAGTAAAATAATGCAAACAATTTTGAACACATCATCCACTCTCTGGAATGTTTAAATAAGTCAGTATGGATAAGAAGCATTAGAAAAACCACTATAAAATGATTTGGCATTAGGAACTTTAACGTTCACTCAAAATGCACTTGAATTATTTGTGAATTACCTTGTAAGAGTGAGTATATCTCTACTGTTTGTGATGATTTTGATTGATATGTAAAATATAAAAGTTGCATACTTACCTTGTTGCTAGGCTTTAGGGTATTGAGGTCTCCTTCTAGAGGTGGTTTCTAGTTTCTTTCTGTGCTGAACACAGAATTCATCATGACAAATACAAATGGTAGCAAAGTTTTATTAAAGATTTGGCGAAGTAAAAGTATGAAAAGGAATATCTTCTACAGGTGAAAATAGGCTGTTGTAAGGGAGAACAGCAGCAAAGAGCTTAATGGGACCCATCCTTTTTGTATCTCCCACTTCTCACACTGAAGTCAGATTTAGGCTGTCTTAGGCAAACCTGCTCAAGTTCTAGCAAGAAGTCCACTACAGAGCTTGCACATGTGTCTTTGGATTTTGTAAATAACAAGTCACACTGAAGTCAGAAAAATGTGAGACAGTGGGATATAGGTGCTAAATAGTTAACCTAAAATAACTTAAAAGTCAGGGCTTAAGTAAGTTAACATACCAATGAGCCCAAATCATTAAACAAACTGACCACTAAGGCCTAATAAAATACAAAAAACAACAAGAAAATCCTTACCCAAATGAAAGAGATTTTGGAAAAAAGTAAATACAAACAAAACATCTTGCTTTCTAGATATCAAAGGCTTGTGTGCAACAAATATCATCCCTGCCTTTTGTTACATACATGGGTCCCCTAAACTGTATAAAAGTGCAGTAGACCTAAAAAGCTATCTTTTTACCCCTCCCAGACATGCAGGACCCTCCTTTCTTTTATTCTTTCTAATAAATACATGTTTGGCCATTTAGCACCACATGGTGTTTGCAACTTTGCTGGTGTGCATTTTCATTGGCCCCCCAAAATCCAAGAACAAGAGAGGTCTGTGGTTACATCTTCGATGCCCAACACAGGCATTTTCTACACACTGGGATAAATGTGACAAATAGCCAAATATACACACATACGTTCTTTGTCCCTTATAAAAGTGTGAGAAACATTAGTTATTCAACCAGGTAGTTAAATCTCTTATAGCAGTTGACACACTTAAAACAGAGGACAGGTTCCCTAGCACCTCCTACTTAAACTCCCACTAAATCTAGTGGGAATGTTGGCCAGACAAGCAGGTAGATTGTTTTCCTGAGACACATCTCTGGTTGCATTGCTAGAGTTTGGCCAGGGACACTACCAGTTCAATGGAACCCACCCACCATCTTAAAGAAATATGGGTTTTATTTTACTTAGGTCACGGAGGACATGTCACTAAGTCACAAAGGACATATAAGGAGGTAACAATCAGTCACCCCCCCAGGGCTGGTTGGTCTCAGAAGACAGGCCAGCAGGTCAGAGTCGTCCCCTACGGACACATCAGAAGGTCACGAATAGTCCCCTAAAGACATGTCAGTAGATCATAGAGGACATGCCAGCATGTAATCAGCAGGCTCCAGGACATGTCAGCAGTCAACAAGTTCTAGGGAGCATCTCATCAAGCTACAAGTCTGCCTTTTCTCTGATCCATGCCCTTGAAAGTTCACCCCAAAATGCTATAAAAAATCCTCTTATCTTGTAAGGGCATGTCTGTTCTGCACAGAGAGGTCTCTCTGAGGTTTAGCAATAAACCTGCCTGGACTGTTGAGTTCATGTCCCTTCTTTCCTCTTCATCAGGCACTGAAACCCGTGAGTTGGAGCCAAGAACAGGGCATTTTTTGCAACCTAGGAAGCAATGGGCAGCAGCAGCTCATCCTGGTCTTACTCCTAGATCCTAAGAGCTTCTTGTTTCTCACCCTGTTTCTCCTTCTTCCCAGTGAGTTGGTTATGTGGGCTCAACTGTCCTCTGTGGTGGGACTATGAGTTGCTGGCCAAGGCTACCCTTGATTGAGCCCTCAAAACCCCTGGAGACAACTTTTTAACCCTAACCACCTGATTATATAACCAACTCTCCCTTCCCCAAAACTTCCTTTTCATGAACTTCTTTCCAGGGATTATCCTGTCAGACCTCCATCTCTGGCTATTTATTTATGTACAGTGCTAGAAGGTAAGACTTTGGTCCAATCAACTTTCTCTTGACACCCAGAGAAAGCTGATTTACCATCCCCCTCTTTCCTTCCTGGCATTTTTCCTTCCTTCCATTCTCTATTTTAGAACATCAAAAAAATGGGGTGGAGGGAAGAAGGATTCCTACACTCTAACCAAGGGGATAGTTCATTTCAGTATGAAGGACAATCTTGTCTGGCCCTTAGAGCTTACAGACTCCTATCTGTAGGAGGCCAATCACAGGGAGGTGTTTTGGTAATCTGTTTCCCAACTCTGGCTGGATTTCTTACCCTTCATCCCCCACAATGGGCAATTCTCCCTCCAAAATATCAGAAGATGCCCCCCTTAGCTGTTTCCTGTACAATCTTTCCAAATAGGATATAAAAAGAGACATTGATCCAAAAACATTGCATTTACTCCACTTTCATTTGGCCCTAGTATAGCCTTGAAAATTGGTCATGCTGGCCAGCTGAGGGTACTTTTGATTTCCAAATTCTCTGAGACCTTGATAACTTCCTGTAGAAAAACAGCAAATGGGCAAATGTTCTCTGTATCCAAGGCATTTTACCCTCTACTAGCAACCTTCCCTCTATCCTACTGTCTCCTTTCTCCAAATTCTTCTCACCAAACAAAAAATTCCTATCCCTCAAAACACTTTATCTCCATGCATCTCACAAAAATATCATGCCTTTAACCCCCCTCTACCCTCTGCTGATGAACTCTACCCAACTGCCAAATCTCCTGCCCTATCACATCCCACATTCTCAACAACCTCAACCGGGCTCTGACCTGCCACCATCAGCCCCTCACTCCTCCAAGTGTTCCTGCTTTTCTCCAAAATCCATCAGCCTGGCCACCTCCTATGGCCCAGTCTCCTCATCAAATCACCATTTTTCTTTTCCTCAGACATGCTCTCATACTCTTCCTTATCATCTGATATTTCTCCAGACCTCTTCTCACATTTTCCTACCCCTTTGTGAGGTAGCAGGCATTGAAAAGCTTATTTGTGTTCAAGTGTCTTTCTCAATTACTGATCTAAATGTTTCTAACAAAGAAGGGGGTCCTTTTCAGAAAATCCCAGTAAAATCCAAATATCCAATATTTGTATCCCTAGTGAACTCCTGCTAAAAACTCTGCCAAATGTTCCACTTCACATCCACTTAGCAACTGTTTTTGCTGGGGCAATCCTGGCCATGGAGCAAACGTTTGGTCTAATCCTAGGCCTTTTACAAAGCCATATCTAATCTCCAGACAGTCAGCTTACAA
The DNA here is from genome assembly GCA_004027595.1 of Dinomys branickii. Taxonomy (NCBI): domain Eukaryota; kingdom Metazoa; phylum Chordata; class Mammalia; order Rodentia; family Dinomyidae; genus Dinomys; species Dinomys branickii. The sequence goes on along the minus strand of PVLD010013800.1, from coordinate 10,178 downwards.
GGGAATGAATTGCCTTCTAAGGAGGTGAGCCCCTCTCCTGAGTTCTCTCATTTCAAGATGACCTGAATATATGGAGAAGACCTGTTGGCCTTCATGGCCTTATATTCAGTTGCCAATTCATGTGGCATAGATCTCAAAGGTCCTCCTTGATATCATCAATGGATCCACAGGAACAGTGGTGGTGGCCAAAACAAGTTTCCTTTTTCATCAACTCAGGAACCACAAGACTCTATTCTTACTGAATATTCAGGATATTTGCTCCCCTCTTCTGTCTCAGTTGTTGGAATGAAGGGCCTAATAGAAACACCAGCCAAGAATCCATCCTTATACTCTTCTTTAAACCATATAGCTTTCACTCATTCTTTCTTGTTAATGATCCACTGCCCCATGCCCCTTTTGAGAAGAGATATCCTCCATAGCATGGGGGCATCTATCTATCTATCTATCTATCTATCTATCTATATCTATCATTTCCTCACTTCTTTCTGAGCCTTTCCTTACACTACCAATTGTACACCCTAATGAGACCCTCTACCTTGAGGTGATCCAACACATCAAATCACAAGTTGAACCTGTTGTTTGGGACACATAAAAAGGCCTCCCATAACCTTACACTATAAAATCCTCAAAATAGGCCTGAGAGATTCTACTCAAGATGTAACAGTCAGTCAATACCCCCTTAGCACCAATAGCCATCTTGGCTCCCAACCCATTATCAACTTCCTTTTTAAAGCCCAAATTCTCATCCCTACCCAATCACCCCACATTTCCATCCTTCCTTAAAAAAAACCTGATGGCTCCTTGTGATTAGCCCAAGAGCTCCAAAAGATTAATGAATCTTTTGCTCTCTCTCACCCAGTGGTCCCCAACCCATACACCCTTCTCTCTCATATCTTCTCCACAACTCAATAATTTACTGTTTTACACTTTAAAGAAGCCTTTTTTACTATTCCGCTCAACCCTGGTTTCCAACAACTTCTTGTTTTTAACTGAATAGAACCCATATCTCTGTTCACCCAATAACTCACAAGGACAGTTCTTTCCCAAGGATTTTGTGATAGCCCCCACTTCTTTGGCTAACCATTACAAAAAGATCTTTAATCAATTGAACTTAACCTCAGTCATCTGCTCCAATATATCAATACCATTCACTTTGTGGTCTCAAAATGACTTTATATCCTTCACTATCTCTTTTCTTAAATTCTTGAGGAAAAAGGATACTGTGTCTCACAACACAAACCCTGGCTGGTATAAGAGGTCACTTACCTCAGCCTTCACGTCACTTCTGCCACTTGCTGGATATCCCCCTCCCCAAAACAGGCTATTAACAGTCTCTTTCTCTCCCCTTCACAAAATGAGATCTCCTTTCCTTCCCCAGACTTCTTAGCTATTTTGGACTTTGAATCCCAAATTTCTCACTCACTGCAAAACCCCTTTGAGACTTCCTGCAAATAGTCTCTAGAAAGAGGGCCACAAACAGACTTAATTGTTATTTCCTTTTGGGCTCTCAATTAGGCACTCTATTAAGGCTCCCACTTTGATCCTATTCAATCCTAATAAACCATTCTGTGGTTGAGTAACTAATCATCAACTTGTAGCACCCAACTGAATTGAATCAGCCTGATTCTGGGTGTAGATGGCTCACCTGAGGATTGTTGTCAAAAGTATAAAAGAAGAACCAGAATGGAAGATGGTATGCTGTTGATTCTTCTTGAGAACTTCCTGATATAAACTTGGGTGTTCTCATCTTCAGAGCAGCTAGGATTCTCACTGTCACTGATGTATCCTATGGTTCTCTTTGAGGGAGTTCTGGTTCTGGTTCTTACCTTGAGTATTACCTCCTGGCTCCAATGCCAGTCTCTCAGCCTGGTGGAACAGATATTTCACCACAAGGAACAGACCTTCTAACTTCCACGACTTGCCTTTGGGCCTTCTCAGTGATGATCCTTGCATAAGACATTGTTGTGGGTTCTAGGGCTCTTGCTGGACTCATGGAAGATATTGTCATTGGACCCAGGCCCTTAGCTGGACTCTTTGGATCTCTTGCGTTTGGAAAATCTCTTGCACTTTTCTGTATTTGACTTTTTGTGTGAATATTATAAAGTAATCGTATAAATTACGTGTCCTGTATTAAATGTATTCTTTTGAAAACTATGACTGCAACACTTTCTTTCTATTTTTGGCCAACAAGAAAGGACAAGCTTTAGGGCTGCTTGCATAGCCAGCTGGAGATTCCCTCCAGCCTGTTGCCTATTAATCCAAACAGCTTAACTTTAGAATAGATGGTTGGCCTCTCTGTTTAAAGGTCTAGGCATCAGCTGAACTATTTATCAACGAGGCCCAAAAGATTATATCTACCAGCCCCTATAAGTAAACACGTCACACAACCCTTCTGACCTTCTCAGCCATTGTGCTTTAACATTTGTCTCTCTGTCTTCAATTCAAGTTCTATTGTCTCAGCTCTTTCAAACCTCTGTTATCTTCTACTCATCAATCATAAACACTGTCAGGCTTCTACTAACATCTGATTCTCCAGACTCGATCCTCCAACTTTTGTGCATTGACATTTTTTTTATTTTATGCTCACTCCCTTCCATCTCATAACCTTGGAAAAGGTCTTCTGACTGATTTATTGAAGGAGGCAATTCAAAGATGATCCCTTTCTAGGCAGGGTATGCTATTATTAAAGGCTATCATGATAGCCTATCTTCTTACCCTCCATGAGAAGTAATCAAAGTGGCATCTCTCTCCACAGGGACAATTTCACAGTAGGCAGAACTCATTGCATTCACTATAGCTTTCACTGTTGCAGAAGATAAAACCATCAAACTTTACTCAGACACCAAATATGCATATAATATCCTATGCTCAAATGCCAAAATCTTGCATAAAAGGGGACTCATAAGTGCAAAAACTCTGCCCCTATGCAAAATGGGCCTCTAATTCAAGACCTTCTAGAGGCAGTTCTAGTCCAAAGAGCTGCTATCATTCATTGCAGGAACCATCAAAGTCTAGTCTCAGTGGATAAACATTTCAGGTATATCATTTTAGAAATAAAAGGTTGATAGACTAGCAAAATAGACAGCTACCAACTGTCTCTCCATTTCCCATTTCCTGTACCCTCTTATAACTTTCTGCTCAACCCCAAGAAATAACTCTACTCAAAAAATGGGGGAAATAGCAAGAGGAACAGTGGAGGTTTCTCCATGAAAAATTGGTCATTCTTGAGTGCTTGCAAAACAAATTTCTTTCACCTTTCCTTGACCAGTTCTATGACAGTTTATTACCTCTGCTTCAATTCTTACAGATTCACATATGTCTCACCCCAATTTTGGGTTATCCCTGCAAAAGATTATTGCCCATTGAACTATATTTCAAACCACCAACACCCAGAGCAAATCCAGATCTCCTCCATTCTCCATCCATCAATTTTGGGGATCTCTCCTTGGCTCCCTGAATAGACATTACTCTCATCTCCAACAACAATGAAAAAGGAAAGTAAAAAAGCAACTCTATTTTCTTGTCCTAGTTGACACATTCTTAGTATGTACAGTGTGCATGTACACCCTTCTTAGTATGGACAACTCTATCTCCTTGTCCTAGTTGACTCTTTCTTAATACGACATTTTCTTAGTATGTAATGGACCTCAATTTACCTCACAGATCACCAAACAAGTAGCATCCTCCCTCAATATAGAGTAGAAGTTCCACATCTCATATCAGCCCAAATCCTCAGATAAGGTGGAAAAGGCTAATCACCTCTAATACATCAAACAAAATTTCCTCAACACTACCACATATCTTTCTCACTGGAATCATCCTCTATTTCAGACTTCCAACTTCATTCCAAACCAAAAATGTACCTGAAATTACCTCACAGTCCACCCAATAAGTAAGGATCCTCTCTAAATATAACCTAGAAGTTTCACATCCCATATCAACCCAAATCCTCAGATAAGGCGGAAAAGGCTAATCACGTTCTTAAAGAGAACCTGGCCAAATTTTCTCTCCAGGCCTCTCTTAGACTGCACTAAACTCCTACCCTTAGTCCTTTTCAAGCTCAGGTTTCTTCCCCACAAAATTCTTATGCTCTGCCCCTTTTAGATTCTATACGGAAGGCCCCCTCATTGCCTTCACATCTCCTACCTCTAATTCAAACTTATCCTCTTGTCTTTCAAATTCCTTACTTAACACACATAGGCATCTCATTTGGGACTATGCTGACTCCACCCTTCCCAAAACCTCCAACAGTCTAGACATCTTTACTCCTACATTCTTTAAACCTGGAAACTGGTATACATAAAGCTCTCTAACCCCTGTCAGGAATTAAAACAAAAATGGATAAGTCCCTTTCAAGTAATGTTGACCACAGTAACAGTGGCAAAATTAAAAGGTCATTCCCTTTTGGGTCCATTTATCCTCTCTAAAAATGCTCTCTTTTTGTAACACACACCAACTGGACCCATGTTCCTGAAGATAACCAAGCTGCCTCCTGTGACTGAAAGGATTGAAGACAGAGGCCCATGAGTCTCTCTCTTTATAATTTTGCCCCTTTATTGGCTACCCTAATAGAAGAACTACACCATTATTCACCTTCTTCCTCCCTAGACACCCAGATAACAGACTCAGTAATCCCTGTTCCCCTAGAAACAAGAATAAACAAGGCTGTGCTTTACTGAGACTACCAGTTCCAGGGGCACAGCTCTAGCCAAAGGATTTGACATCATACTCCTGTGGTCAGTAAAGGATATCAGAGAGGCCTTAAAGGTTCACTGACTGCTGCAGCCAGCCGTAATTTGTCCTTCTCAAAATGGGCTCCATCTAATCCAGCCTGCTCCTCTAAAACCAAACAGGATTACTTTAACCCTGTTAGCTCATTAGACCTCTCTTTCTGCAAAGCTACTATCCATCTCCTGCCACTTTCTGATCACAACTTTAAACATCTGAAAACTGTTTTACAGGTACCTGGGTACACTTCCCTCCAGGTCAGTATAAATGCTACATCTGACTATTGAGAAGACAAGAGAAAAGATTCCCTGAAAGACACTCCCCTACCCCATTGAGATGCCCCCAAATGCAAATGCCTCAATATGCCTAATGACAAAATCTTCCTAAACTAAAAATATATACTCTAAGCCAAGAGGATCCTGCAATATTACAACCAGCCTTAACCCTTCCCCCTTTTAGCTCCTCCTTTGTGCCATATATGGCAGGAATTTGAGACAGTTTGACATTTACTTCCTAATTTACCCCAGACCTCCTCCTCCTATCCAGTGTGATCTCAGGGCATGCCTTTCCCTAGATACAGTAATTTACACTGGACACATCAGAAAGCCACAGGTCTGCCATTTCTCTGACTCACCTCTCAAAAGTCTACCAAAAATGGTATAAAAAGCATCTTAATCTGTAAGAGACACCTCTGTTCTGGTCAGACAGATTCCCCTTTCAGGTTTACCAATAAACCTGATTGGACTGTAGAGTTTTGTGTCTTTTCCTCCCTGCTCATGTGTAAATTCAGTAAAAGCTGGGAAGGCAACTGAGTCTTTAACAAGAGAACAGCCCTCAAAAGAGTGATTTAAATTTGTGTCTTAAATAGGCTGAAGATAAAAAGAAAGTCTTTAGCTAAATATGAGCCAAAGGGTTGCAAGATCAAAAGAAGGGGGCCACAGATGCTATTGGACACTTCCTGGAACACCTCCAGTACATCATCACTGGCAGTGAATAGGATCATTTTTCAGAGATGACTTAGGAGACATAATTTTTAAAAAATACTGTTGTGGATAAATATGTACACCAGGGCAGAGTGAAGCATTTACAGACCTTTAACTTTCCCACTCTTTATAATACATACATAGCTGTAAAATTTGTTACCTGGTCTCCAACTCAAACCCTGCCTGAATAGTTTTGCCTATCAGCTAAGGCTATCAAAACCACAAATTAAAACAGCCATATGTCCAGAACCAGATGTGTTTCTAAGCCGGGTATGGTGGCACATGCCTGTAATCCCAGTGCTCAGGAGGCTGAGGCAGGAGGATTGTTGTGAGATCGAGACCAGCCTTGGCTACAAAGTAAGCTCAAAGATGGCCTGAACTGCATACTGAGACCCTGTCTCAAAAAAGACAAAAAAAAAGTTTTTCTATATATAAATAGACCACCATGTAAATGACAAAGATGACTAGATTAGTCAACACAAAACATGGGACAGGTTGTGGCCTTAGGTTGAGCGACACACACAGTGTAACATCAGGATAAGTTAAAAATCTCACAAAGCCTGACCTCAAGATCATATTTTTGCTTTTTCTTTCTCTTTATCTCTCTTTAAAAGTGCACAAGAGAGATTTTACAGATATACAATACATCTTAAATGCTTACAACAAGTTCACTGTTTGTCCCTAAAGTGTCACCTTTAGGTTTTCTATACAAACAGAGGATCAATTTAGAACACTTAAAGGTTAAATTTTATTCTAGATTTTCTCCTAGGATTAGAAAGTCCCCACTGTTCTGAGGGCCTAGTCAACTCTCAGAAAGATATTCATAGGTCCTCCAGTTTTAAACACTGAAAAACCTCTCACCTTTTAAGTAGACTGGGCTTAAAAGATGTATAGAGAGAAAACACACACCTGCTCAACTCACAATAAAGATATCCCAGTGTCAAAACATCTTATAATATACACAGGACACAGATCTTAGAATAAAAGTCGTTAATATATATCTCCCAAGCCACCTCACTGACTAAGCATGTCTTTTTTTTTTTTTTGTCGGTACTGGAGATCGAACTCAGGACCCTGCACTTGCTAGGCAGTGCTTATTCCACTGAACTATTTCCCCAGCCCCATAAGCATGTCTTGTAAGCTACTTTTATATTCTCTAGAAAAAGAAACCAGCCACTTGAAATATGTTAGTCACAGCATAAAATATTGTTATGGTTTGTGTCTGGATGTCCCTCCAAATTCTCATGTGGTCATGGGAGACTGGCTTTTCTGAGGCAAATGAATCTCAAGTTTGTTCTTGATTCATCCTCTAGTGCTGAGATTAGGGTGTGAGTGCTACACATGCCTGAAAGCAGGTAGTTTTCATGCAATGTAAGAGTGGGAAAGAGGCTTTCTCCTCCCCTTATGATATTTTTGTTTTCCTCTCTTGTGCTACCATAAACCATTGCGTCTCTGCAACACCCTTAAAGCCAGCTCATTATGGACTGAAACCTAACAAATTGTCAGCTAAATAAATCTTTCCTTCCTTTGCTTTGGGTGTCAGGTCTTTTGTCTCAGCAATGAGAGAAAATAAGATAAACCTTTTACAGAGGACTTTCCACCATTCGTAAAAGTAGTTTATTCTTCAAAATTATCCAAAACTTATTCGTGTTATGGGATACCCCATGTGAAGATACCTCGAAAGCTTTCCTAATAGGGAAGGCTGCCTCCATTCCCTTACAAGGAACTGACTGGGACACCTTGTGACTTAAGCCATGAAGCTAGAGAAACTACTGCTGTCATGAGACAGTGAGCCGAACAAAAGTCTCCTTTTACAACCCAAAACAAGATAAAAAAGCTCCCACAAAAGAAATAATTCCTACCATGATCCTCCATGATTATGGGCCAAGGCACAGGCCAGGGCACATAGCTGTTGCTGCTGGTAATGATACTGGGAAAAATGTAACTCTCAACCTATCAGATGTGAGATATGCCAAGTTTGTGTTCCACAAAATTGAAGAATAAATTCCGTGGAACAATGGGAGTTAAAACTAGGAAAAATTTATTAAAAATGGCTACTGAGACACAGCAGGGAATTCAGGAGAGGGTTGCCACAGAGTCCACTTCTCTGAGAATGTTTTATAGAGCAAAATCACAAGGTGGGTACAAAGTGTGCCAAACTATAACTAACCAATAAAATTACAAGTATAGCTAATTAGGTAATATTGATACAATAGGGAAGTAGCTAGGGTATAAGAAAGAAGAAAGGAATTTTTAAGAAGGGATGGGTCCACAGGTTATTGTCACTCACCTGAGTGACTCATATCTGGGCCTTACTGGAGCAGGTAATAACAATTATAGTACAACCTCAATTTATTGCTTATCCATCTAGAGCAAAGTAGGCCTGGTGATTGCATATTTATTTTGAGGCCTGGCCTTTGACAGATGTACCTCCAGCCATTTTCACATCTTCTACACTAACTCTGTCAAAGGCCTAGCTATTTCTGACTGCCTGTAATATTTCTACCTAACTTAACTCTCTATAATATTCCTCCTCTGAAGAGGTGCCCCTAACTGCTGTGAGAAGGCAAGGGTGATTACTCTTCTGGCTACTTCCAGCTGGAAGTTTTCACATTTGTGGTCAGAAGTCAGGAATACTTCCAGAGGGTCTATCTAAAGGCTCTAGATGGATGACACATGCTATCATCTTTGCTATACATGTAGCTTTAAATCTGGAGCAGATAAAGTAAAAATAAAAATCAGCATGAAAGGGCCAAATAATATCAAGAAAACTATTACTAATACAACCAACAAAGTTTTCCATCAGGAAAATCCAGTGATAATCACCCACAAATAGAATGAAGACAAAGTCCAGGAACTTCAGGCTATTACATAGCACTAATCTGCCGTCTCATATCTTGAATAGTTATCAAGACAGTAGAAGGATCAGAAATGTACACACAATATTCAGCTTTTACAATTGCACAAGTCCTCCCTTGTGCTGCCATTAGGATATCTAATGACATCAAATTTTGGAGGACAGATTGCTTCATTAACTTCTTCACTTAGGAGTGATACACCAATCAAGGCATTCTTGATCCCCATTAACTATAGTTAGCCAATGTATTGCCTGATGTTCTCTAATCCTACAGAAAGAAAAAAGAAAGAAACCAAATGATCATACCTGTGAAACACACTCCTAGACCATCAATGTCAGAGATGAAGGAAGATTGCAGGTTTCTCAATATTTTTGACAACCCTGCCTTTTAAGCACACAAATCTCACTGCAACTTCCTATCCGTTTAGGATTAGCAAAGGCCACAAATTGCTTCCACAGGATCAGTGAGTGCCAATGGGGGATTCTTGTATCATTCCATACTGATTTCACCCATTTTTCACAAACCATTATTTGAACTATAAAGTTATGGTGTACATACATCCCAGTATTTAGTAGAGATACACCAATGGGAATAGATGTGATTTCTTTGTCCCAATCATAAGGGGACATTTCTACTAAGGCATCCTATAGTGAGAATTAACCACATATAATCATCCCATATCTGAACGTAATCATCTTGACATCTGTGATTGTTGGCTTTCATGATAGTACACTTACCCTTACTTAATAGGGGCCCTAGTAGAGTATATAGAGAGGATTCAGTTGCATTCCAAGAAAAATAATCTTATTATGTCTAGGATCATTAAGGGTGGAATTTATATAGGTCACTCATTTATCTTGTTATAGTGGGCTAAACTATGAACCACTGAGCTTTGTTGTTTTTCATCAATGTAGTATTATGGTTTATTTCAATCATCCTGAAATAGGGACACCCACCAAGGGATTCCTGATGTATGCAACAAGGGAAGCAGGTCACATATCGTTTTAAGTGTGGTATGAGAGTAATTAGTAAAAAGGCTAAGACTAGTATCTTAGATTACATATATGAAGACTTTGCTTTACTTTTTAACAAGAACTTTAAGTTTTCTCTGGGTTCACAGGAATATTTTCATGGTTGTTCACACTTAGGGGACAATCTTTAATTCCCAGGGCTTGAGCTTAGTATGGTGTATCCAGTACTCCAGGCACACTACTTTCACAGTGGGCAGAGTTGACAGGATTACTGAATATACTCTTTCTCAAGTTGGTCTTAGGGAAGGAGAAGATGAAGGAAGATTTACCAGTAGTAAATCTCTGGGATGGAATATAAGATTTCTCTTTTCTTTAGGCTGAGCTTCCATTAACTGTTGAAGAGTCTTTTGGAATTTAGCCAGTGAAATGAAATCTTTTTTTTTCTTTTTAAATTTTATTTTAAAGACAAAAGAATGGAGACATATGAACCAGAAAAGCCATAAACAATACAGAAAATACAAAGTTATACAGAATATAGTAGGGAATTAGAACTGGATGTTGTATTACATAGTTATCTTCACATTAGTTAACACAAAAACATTAAAGGAAATACCAAATTATAGAGAAGATAGTAGGGA
>PVLD010013799.1:0-54610 GCA_004027595.1 Dinomys branickii | reverse complement strand
GGTAATTTTTAATTTCTTCTTTAACTTCTTGTGTGATCCATTGGTTATTCAGTAGGTTGTTGTCTAATTTCCACGTGTTTATGTGGTTTTTGGAGTTCTCTTTGTCATTAATTTCCAATTTTATTGCATTGTGGTCCGATAATATGCATGGGATAATTTGAATTCTTTTGCATTTAGGTAGATATGCTCTATGGGCTAATGCCCATGAATTTTCACCCTGACTGGAAAGAAGAAAACAGGGAATCACAAAAGCTAAGATTGCCTCCTCACCAGTGGAAGATCAGACCAGAAAGGAAACTGTGGCAGAGGAAGCTCAACATTCCTCCCTAGAGTATAGTGAGGGGTCAGGCTGTACTGTGCAAGTGAAACCTGTCTTCTAAGTCTTTTTTTTTTTGGTGGTACTGGGGATCGAACTCAGGACCCTGCGCTTGCTAGGCAGGCTCTTATTCCACTGAGCTATATCCCCAGCCCCTGTCTTCTAAGTCTTAAAAACGGTTGCCAGCCTATTGCCTTCTAACTAGAAATGAGAGTCTCCTCATTTATTAGCATGTATATTTCCTAAATATAAACCAAATCCATAAAAGACCCATTTTACAGCATTTTATAAATTTACATTTTGGGTAGTAACAAAAAATATTAGAGGATGCTCTAACATTACTTTTTCCCACTGATGTGGTCTGACATATCAAACAGGTCAAGCAAGAAGCACCAATAAATTCAGCAACTAGTAAATCTAAATGTAATATATTAAAATAGGAATACAAAATCTTGCCTGCAAAAGTAAAATGTCTCATCAAAGGAACACCATAATCTTGCCATGTGCTCAACTTAAATTTATCATTTTAACAAAAAACAATGTATAAGAAAGATAAGGTATAAATATTTAAATATCAACAATTTACAAACAAGGACAACAATTTTTGATTTCCTAAATATGTCATAATCTACAATCCATGTCAGTTATCTCAGTGGGACCTCCAAATAATGAAGGGGAAGTAAAAGTAACTCATAATCTGCTAGCTGTAAAATGTGTCAAGTTTGTGTTTCCCAAAGCCAAAGAATGAATTCTAAGGAAAAGAGAGGCTAAGAGAGAGAGAACTCTTGAGAGATAGGAGGACCCAAATAATGAGTTGCCATGGACCCCACTTTACAGAGGAAGCTTTATAGAGAAGAATCAAGAGGTAGGTACAAAATCATGGCAAGGACATAATTGGGAAAAAGCTCTGATCAACCAATAAGATTATAAATTAAGCTGCTTAGGTAATTGATCCAGTGGGGAAGTAGTTCACATAGCAAATTTACACAGACAGAACAAGGACCTTTTAGGAAGAGATGAATAAGGGGGTCTTGATCACACACTGGGGTCACCGATGATAATGTTTTGCTTAATTCTTGGGAAAGCATGTAAGGCTAATAGTGCTGTCTTTATTTTGAGGCGTGACCTCTAACAGATGTGCCTCTGGCCACAGTTGTAATGTGTTTTCATCCCCTGTATTGACTCCCCCAAGGGCCTCGCCCAGTCTATCATATTTTTACCTACCGTAGCTGTCTATAAAACAATCTGCGCATAAACCAGCTTAAGTATTACCCAATGTTACTAGAAAGTCTTCCCAATTTCCTTACTACAAATTTATTTTTCCTGTTGAGGAAATGCACTGGTAAATGGAATTTGGTACTAAAATTCAGTTATTGGTGAGGAGATTGGCTGATTGTTTTTAAGTAAACTGAATCCAAAAGATGAAAAATACTATTCATATTCTCCTCCATATAGAAACTTTTGGAGTTATTGTTTTCATCAAAGGTAAATGGCAACTCTAAGCGTTCTTCCCATATAATTTCCACTTTTCACACAAAAGCCTCTCTCCCCCTCCTCCTGGGATGAAATCATCTGAAGTATCTTTCGTGATTGGCTTGGTGCTGGCAGTCACCAGACAGGTAGGGGGCTGTCCTGCTGGGTGAGGTCTTGCTTTCTAAGCATTGCTTTGCACTACAAAAGGAAACTACCTTGAGATCACCTATTAGTGCTTGATTTTTCTTTCTGCCTCTCCTTTGCTCTGTAACTGGCATGCTATCTTGAAAGGGCCCTTCTTCTAAGAGTCTGCTGAATTTTCTGAATACCAGCTATTAAATCCTCACTTTCTCCTAAAGATTTGTTCTTTCCTGACAGAGGGGGATAAAAGGCACCCCTCATAAACTTGGATGATTATTATGTAGGGAACAGTTATGAGTTTCAGACTAATGCTAAGTATTCCCACCCATGAATGTGTTAGTTTACATCACTGAGTAAACTTGTAAGAGGGTCTTATTTCAAGATTTTATATGGAATTAGTGTACCTGCTACTCTGATAATGCCAACTGTTTTTTGGCACCTAATTTATGAACGACTCAAGTTAATGTGTATTCATTTAACCAAACATATATATAATCTCATAATTTAAATCAAACTCAGGAATGAGACAAACCAGAATATGACTCCCCTTCAGCCATTTGTTGTACCAGTGGCAGCCTGGGCTGGTGCAGAACCTCTGTAAGACTCTCTCACACTGAAGGGCCTCTGAGTTATCTAAAGCCTCTGTAACGAGGCATCACTCACAGGATTCAGAGAGAAAAGACCTTGGCTTGGTTTCCTTAGCAGCTTCTCTTCCCATGTTTCTGAATCTTCTCCTTCCTACAGAGCTCGCTTCAGTTTTGTGCGCTGCTTCCTGCAGTAATCTTTCAGCTCAAAATCTATCTTTTATAATCAGTCCTTCATGTAGATTGTCTCTTCACAGGGCCATCTTATGGATGTTTGACATTGGACATGTGTCTCAGATTCATGGTGACATTTGTATAAGTCAGATGGGAAGATAAGACATGAGCAAACAGTGTGTCCTTCTGTCAACATTTGTTCAGCCTTCTGTGGGAAATACCAAGAGAACTTATTAGAGTAATTTGCAAAATTTTTGTTGGGCCAGTTTGCTTATTCAAATTAGAAACTGATTATACATTCAGGCTTCCTAAAGAGAATAAATTAATTCCAAATTCTTCAACAAAATATAAGTAAGACCTTCAAATTTGGCAACCATGATCAAGTTCAGGATCTTAATATAGTTTAGCTAATTATGCAAATCTTAAAAACAATCGTTTAGCAGTGATCTATCTTATTTTTAAAAGCACACATTCAAATAATGCATGATTTTTATTTTTAAAAATTTTGTGGCATGATTGATTAGCAAAAATTTTCATGAGATTTTTGTTAATTTAGCCAAAGATTTGGAACAGCTCTCCTTTTTTAAAAAGTCAGTGGACACTTATGTTGATTGTACATTAAGAAATTTACCATTGACATTAGATGAAAACCCAGTTTAATCCTGAAAACAGAGCAGCAGTTTTTGCAAATTATAAAAATGACAAGTCCTGGGTGGGCAGTTCACTATCCATAAGACGATACATTTATTTGGGTTCACATACTGATTAGCCTCCAAAACAAATTACCTTGGCAATGGTATAAGATAAACTTTTAAAGTATGCAACTGGAATTAAGGCAAAAATTATAAGCCCAATATTAGATTTTACTGTTCGTATAAATTATTGAAGCAAATTTTAAAGTAACAACAATTTGGTTTTGGCATTTTTCCGTTCTTCGTTCACTTACAAGTAATGTCCTTGTTTCCCTCTGTCATGTGGAGGGTCTTCTCACTTCCTCCTCCAGAGGTCAAATGCTTCCCTGCTTGCTGCATCATCCAAACCCACTGCACACTCCTTACCTCAGGTCCTAACCCTAGTCTTGAGGACAGTGAGTAACGTAGCTGCTGGAATATGGTGTGTATCGTATTGTGGTATGTCCTAGTGGAAGAAATTTTAAAAGGTGGTTGCCTTTTTCTTTTTTTAAACTTTCATTTTTTAAATGAGAAAAGTGGGCTAACATGGGGAAGAAAATGCCCATCAGGGAGAGGGACTAGTGTGAAGGAAGTCTGGGGCCTAGAGAATAAAATTTAAGATGATATTCACTTCAGAGCTTTAGGAACACAAAGTTTGTACCGTAGTCACTGGTACCTTTCTTGCTGTACCTTATCCCATGCTCTGTTGCCCATGGTATTTCTGAGATGAAAGAATGTGTTACCAGAGAACTGAGAATCCAGAGCCTGTGCTCAGGCCAGTGACATGGCCACAGCCTGAAAAAGCTGCCAATATTGAGCAATTGATAAATCACTTTTATGTATTACGGTTTCTAGGAAATATCAACCTGAGCTAAAATAAAATGTATGTATTGCTCATTCATTTATGCAGATAATAAGTAAGTGCCTGCTACAATCCCAGTCCTGTGCCTGCTTAGTAATAACTACAGAGATGGGCCAAAAAATTAAAAATAAAAAAGACATAGCTTTTGCTATTACAAGACAGAGGTAAGAAAGCTTAGCTCGGCACATAGAAAAGCTTGCCCAGCAATGACATGGTAGGTAAAGAATAATAATGAGCAAGTTAGGGTTAGATCCTCAAGGGCTTTATATTTCTCAGGCAGTGGAAAATCTTTTAATTCTCTCTGGAAGAGGCTGGGGGGTCCTGATTTAAGAAAAAAATAAAACAAAAACGGCAGCAGCAGAAGGAAGTCAGCCAGCGCAGGGTCTGTCCTCCTAAGCATGGTGAGGCGAGCAGCTTTCCTCACGGTACCTTACTGCTTAATGTTTCTCCCCCATCCATGCCTAAAGGCAACAAAGCCAGCAAAGTAACATGGGAAGTGACATATTTAAGAGTGCGAGCCTTCTCCTGGGCTCCTCTTAGACAATAAAAAATACACTGAGATATGAGATCACTCCAGTGTCAGACTAGTGGAGCCCTTGAGAGACTGATTTGGAATCTTGAGGAAGATTTTTTTTTCTTTTTTCCTTAGAGAAAGATCAGAGAAGAATTTATGGAAGAGAAAATCTCAGCACTGATCTTTTTAAAATAAAGATGGTCGTTACTAGAAGAAAAGTTACCTTTAAGCTGCAGTTATATTTCCCAAAATAAAAAGGTGGAAGGAGAAAGTTTAACTGTTACTTAAAGAAAGAAGATGCTTAAAGCAAAGGAAATAAACAAATGAGACAAGAAATTTAAAGACGAAGCTCTTGAACCTCACAACCGTAACTTGGCTTGATCTTGCATGTCACAGGAAGATTCTGAGGAATGGGGGCAAGGGTCAAAGTGGATGAGGGGCAGTAACTTTGTCAAGAGACCTATGGCATTGAGAGCAGCTGAGAGATACAGAGGCACAAGAGCCAACAAAGAAAAGTTAAAGTTATATATCTTTAAAAAAAAAAGTAAAGTTCTGGATTCACTATAATCTGTGTCAAAGAAGTATTTGATTTACATTTGGAGAAGGACCTCAAAAAATGTGTTCCTTATTCCAGTGAGGAAGTCAGACCCCTAACTCAGTCATCCATAAAACAAATGTGTATTGTGTAAGCACCAGACTCTGTGATAGGAACCAGGCTCCCAAAAGCTCACAGAGTCCCTACTCAGAGATCCTTATGGCTTCCTTTATGGTTAACTATATCAGAACTAAGCAGCAAAGATACAATCTGATTGAAACTGTGTAGTGCATAGCAAAGCACATTGCCTATCAAAAATAAATACTTTGGGGAAAGTACTGGTATGGTGAGCATCGTGGAGGTAATTATTAATTATGCAATCAATCCCACAGCTATAGAATGTGCAGGACATGAGGATATAATATATTAGAATGAGAAAATAATGACAAAGGAATAGTGAACATAATAAGAACTGATGTGAGTTTAAAGTGGTAAGAGAATAGCAGGACAGGAAGCAAAAACTTCATAGAGGAATCAGGTCTTCAACTGTACCTTTCTGGACCAGTTGAGTTTGCACCCAGCCTAACCAACAGAGTCATGTCATTCTGGGGAGAAGAGATGGGCTCCTCAGAGCAGCCATGGGGTACAGAAAATACTTGCCAGCTTTAGAGCCAAAGGGAGTTAGCATCAAGCATGGCTGTGTGCTGTTTGGTAGCACCATAGCTTCTCTGAACCTTACCATATTTCCTATAAAATAAAAAGCAATAATAAGCCCCATTTCCCATATTTGCTGTGAGACTTCAGGAAAATAGTTTATGTAAAGTCAGGTCCAACCATAACAGCATAAAATCTTAGTTCCCTCACTGAATTTGCAACATGAAAAATTTACAAAATAGTAAATCTCTCTTATTCCTCTTTTCCCTAGGACTTACAAAATTCCCCAGATCATGTAGGGACAATAAACATGTGGTGCATGTTGGACAAACTGAATATGAGTAGACCTACCCTTGGGACACAGCTCATGCAGGAAAAATCTGAAAGAAAACACTAGAAATTGAAGAGGTGCCTGATTCTATTGTTTAGATATTAGAAATACCTTTCAGGCAGTACATTATCATTAAACACCCTTATTCAAGGATGAGCTATAATGAGGTGGGACATTATGAGTGTCAGTCTAGAAACCAATGTAGGACCAGACAAGTGTGATACTGCACTAATCAGTGTTTTATTGATGAGGCACAGTGCCCGACACTCACAACTTCAAGGAGGACCGGTTTAATTTGAATCATGATTTCAAAGTCTGACTCCCAGGCAAGACCATCACGGCAGAAGAAAATGGCAAAGTAAAGATGCTTAGCTCACTTAGTATCTCAGGTGACATTCCTGAACATGTTCACAAGAGAGAAACAGCAAGATTACTTAATCAAAGTTTTAAATGACACCAGAGTTTTCAGAAATGATGGCCCCAAAACACAGGGCATGTTTTGTGGTTGGCGTTGAGGAACAAGGGACAGCCACATTGAAATGTGATGAACAGGAAGGGTCTGATCCAACGGGAACAGACTGAAGAGGGCAAAGCCCCAAACCTTGTCCAGATACTTCTTGACCTTTCTGTATACATCCTCCCTCTGCAGTAAGAGTCTCTAAGGAAGAACAGAGAGAGTCACCTAAATCTTGCAACTTCACTTGGGGGGAGAAGTTCTAGTTTCCGCGACTTTCCTGAGCAAGAGGAATGGTGGTTTCTATGACTTACTTCACCAGAAACAGTGGGATGAAAGACAGAGGGCAGGGGCTGTCAGTGAGATCCTGCTTCTGAGATTTTCCATTTTCTTTTGGTTCAAATTATTCAACATACGGAAACACTACAGTTTGAGAGCATGTCCTGAGTCCCAAGGCCAGGTGGTGGAGAGACACGAGGCATATTTAGAGGGGGACTTGTGGCAGGACAGAATGAGGGATGGGTTATAGAAGAGGTAGAAGTGAGAAGCCATGTGAATCAAGAATCCCAGGAGTGAGGACAGAGAGGGAAATAAGGAAGGAAGAGATGTGAGGGCCATCAGCAATCAGAAGAAGGCCATAGTGTGTGCACCTGCCCTGGTTTACCAAGATCTGAGAGGCTTGTAGAAGGTGGAACTTCCAGGGCTACAATCAGTAACGTTTCAGACTTGCGCACCTCCATATCTCTATATGCTTGAAATTCTGAACCAGCCGACATTTCTGAGGAGCTGCACAAAACTTTATCCTCGAGGGTTAAACATACACATGCTATGGGCTGAAGTTGCACATCTTTGGGATGGTAAGTCACAGAAGATGGATAAAATAGCAAAGTCAATTTATGATACGAGTGATAATAATAAATCATGAATGTTAAGTGGGAAGCATAAAAATGACAGTGAAAATATAGGTAGAAATGCCATCCTGATAGGCAAAGATCTTACCCTCAGTTCAACCTGTGATGAGAGATAAATGGAAGAAACTTCAACAAGTTTCTTTAATGATATTCTCTCAGATCATCTGATTGTTTACAGTCTTGTTTTCGGGATTCAGTCATTCACATACTGAGAAAATTAGGGATAAGTAAGTAAATATATTATGGACCAAACATTGCACTAGGCTGTAGAACAGGGCTTCTTAATATTAGCACTACTGGTATTTTAGGTTGAATACTGAGTTTCCCCTGGAACAGTAGGAAACATTGAAAAGCATGTGTAGGAATTGGTTCTCAGGAGTCTAAGAAGTAGAAAGTACTGGATCACATCTTCATCATGCCATCAGTAGACTCAGTGAATCACTCTAATGAATTATTCAATATTCATGTCACTGGCCGACAGTCTTACTGGATCATATACATCTGTGCCCATCTATAAAGCAGCTGTCATGAGACCTGGCTGTCTTCCAGTCGGGGGCTGTGAGAGGTGTGAAGCTGTCCTGCCCAAACCACAGGTTTGGGGTGTAGAAAGGCTGGTGTCCTAAGGAAAGATACTGGCAAGAGAAAACCTCCAATGTCTACTAAACCAGTTTGCATAGCTCCCTTGGATTTGTGATGTGAGGAGGCAGGTCTCATGGAAACCTTTATGTTTTAGACAAAGAGGCAAAGATGAAGGATTTGTTCCAGTTTACATAATTAGTAACTGACAGGCAAAAGATGTAGTTGAGCTTCTAGTTTCAAGAGTTGTGTTCTTTTTATTTCTCAAGTTTTTCTTGATTTTTTCTACTTCACTCCAGATTTGGGGGTCTATATTGCAAGAGTGGAAGGAATATTAAAGAAAACCCAGAAGGAAATCTTACCGTTTGAGTAACTCATAAATACCTACACCCCATTAATAAATGAAAGAACATTTCAAAAAACTGAAGTGAGTGGATTTCAAGAGATGAGAAAAATATACAAATAAAGCTAATGCTAATGGCCTTCCTAGAAATCTATTGGTAGAACATATAGATGTCTACAAATCTTTCTCCTGAGTAATAGGATAAGAAGTTGAATAAAATAGAAAACCAGTTGGCTCCAGAATTAATGAAATAGATACAGCCATCATAAGTTATAAAGAAGAGGAAAGCAGAAAATCTAGTGAGAATTTCTTAAAAACAAAAATGTGCAGGGGACACTAAGTAATAAACAGGAGTAATTCCATTTCTCATTTGATGCTTCTGAACAAGGTGTTGCTATGAAGAGACAGAGAATATATTAAGATTATAGAAGTCTTGAGAAATAGAAAAATTACATCTATAGAGAAAAAAGTTAAGTTCAAAATAAGAAAACTCATGAAATGCAGTTGACAAGGAGAAAAGTAAAGGAAGGAGCAGACCTGTGAGGCACCAGTGTTTGTAGTCCGATGTTAGTCTCGTATTTGTACTGTAGTTGTGAATCAGTTAGAATAAAGGGAAAGGGCAGAGGCTGTTTCTTTTGTGTACAAGTTAGATTTCTAACCCTTTGACTATCAAGTGTGTGGCTTTCGCTCTTTAGTACTACTGTTCCTAGTCAGTGAGCAAACCATTCCTGATTCATGCTGATCCTTATTAGCTTTTCATTTCCCCAGGAGTTTCTCTCTGACATGAACAAAATTTTCCAGTTACAGAGAGTTCTGTACCACAAAATATGAAGGGCAACATCATAGGTTTGTACTTCTTCTCCCCTACAGCTTACTGAAAAAGCTATGGGTGATATTATCCTGATAAAAGTGGCAATTCCACCAGATGATCAGCTGCTTTACCCCTATCTTTTCTATTTGTTATCAATGTCAGCACAAAATTCCAACAAATCACTATTTTCTTCCCATGAAATTAAACGAAGTTTATTTAGATATTGGGCATTAAACAGCATTTTTACACTAGCTATCCTGAGTTGACTCACTCTCAAGTCAGGGCTAGAGATTTGAGGATTTTACATTCTATACCCAAAGCTTATTGAATATTGCTGCTCTGTCTTGCAATTCAGGGACAGGTTAGTATGCAGTTAAAGAAGTTGTGTGGAGCCTCAAACATGTCCTTGGTTGTAGCTAAGGTAGAACATAAAGATGCCACCAAATTTGTAAAGGATGAGCTGGAGAACATCTTGTTCCCTGAACACATAAAGCACTGCCCTGAATCCAAGCCTGTATCATCTGCCCTTAAATGTATAATGGCTTCTTCAGCTTCCCATCATCACTGCATTTCTGTACTTTCACAAAGCTATTGAGGTACTTGGGTTGTGAAGGATGCCATATAAAACCAAATTTAATTCCATACCATTCCAGTAATTTGTCTCATAAATACTTCTTAAAGTGGTGAAATACTTTCGGTTATAGAAATAAAACTTATGTATTCATGACCTATGTGTTATTTCATCTTCTTGGAAGTCAAAGGACTCTTCCTGTGTTTATGCTGCTGGAATAAATCTGCTACAGATATTTTTATAAAGGTTATTAGTCCCAGTGACATTGTTGTTGGAGCTAGCACTATTATCTGTTGTTTTTTTCCTAGCAATTACTTTTTATGCATTTTCTCAGTCATTTTTCAGTGAAGAGGCTCAAATTTTTTTCTCATTAATGACTACTTTGTTTCCCTAAAAGGCCATAAATTAATAGATGGAGGGAAGTGTTAATGTGACCTAATGGCCAGAGAAAATTCGTAACAGATATATCAGCCAAGGTAGGTTTCAAAATCATTGCTGATGAGACAGCATAAATTCTATCTGACAGTGAGACAAGGACAGGGATTTAATCACTACTAACCCCATGTTTTTCTCAGTAGATTGTGTCTTCACATAGCACCTTCTACTCTGAGCACTTCTAGAAATAATTCTTTTAGTTTGTCCCTGTGAAGTCCCTGATATACCTGGAATATTAAATGAAAACTTACAAATTTTTAAAGTGTGAAAAATTAAGACATTCTATAGAGTCCCTGTATAGTCATAGCTCTGAGGACTAGCTTTGCATCTCTGCATTAGGAATACATAAGGGTACAAGACTCAGCCATCCAATGAGATTCCTAAAAGAGAAAAGAAAATACAGGAAGGTTTACAACAACTATAAATAGAAATATAGAGTCTGCATGTATATATACCTCAGGAGAGTGTACAAATGGGCACAATTCATCAGGTATCAGTAACTAGCTCACTCCATAGCAAAAGTATAAATATTTTCAATATAACATGGACAACTACCTCATAAGTTTAAAATAGATTTCATTCATTTAGTTCTGGTACTAATATTGACCCCCTACTGGAGCTGGGGGATAAGGTATGGGTCTAAAGAGTATGTATTCAAGGTCAAGTGCAGCTTACATGTTCAAAAATAAAACCTCACTGCGATTCATTTTTTTTTTAGGATTATGTGCTATAATATGGGATATAGTTACTGAATATTTTAAGAGACATAATAAGATTTAAAATATCCTATTTCAAAGGAACTTTAAACACTGGCTTTATAAAGGTAGCCACATAATTTTCACATGCTCTTCACAAGGACAGGGAGAGGGCTCTGACCATTTTCATACACACATTATTAGCCTTAAGCCCAACACCAGTCTACAGCGTGAGGAGCAGCAGTACCACCCACTAGAAGTCTGGGGCGCACCTGGGTGCCTCTTGGTCCCATAGATATTTTTCCTGGGGGTCATTTTTTAACTATAGAAATGGTTAAAGTGAAAAATAAATAAACCCTTGAAACCTTGTTAGAACATTCTAGAATCACTTAGGAATGCTTGTTATTAAAGCTCCTGCCTAATCCTGCCATACCTGGTGGGGCACTGATATCCTCTGGTACTGAGAGGGATCTTTCAAGAGCCCAGCTGGTTTAACTCATTCACAAATGAAAACTGATCAATTCCCACTCTAGACAAGACATCAGGATGTATAGAAGTTCAACCTGCTAAAAGTTTTTAAGAACATTTTTGTCCATGAGGATGACATGTTCCTTGTTGATGTGAGGCTCCTTTTCTTTTTAAGAGTGTGTTTTCATGCATTATTATGTGTTTCTTAAAGATTATCTGAAAAGAAACATAGAAAAAAAGTTACCTGTGTTTTCAACATCCAAAGGTAGCCACTTGGGTATGGAAAATTCTTTGCCACAGATTTTGCTGTGAAAACAATTAATAACATAAAGAAGGCTTCAAACAGATGCTAGCATTCAATATAAAACTGAACAAGCTGTCAAACATTTTGCAAATAAAATGCAAATATAAAAATAATTTCTAGTATTGACAAAAATTTTAGAGTTAAGTCAGACTAGTGATGAGTTCCTGTAATCCCAGAACTTTGGGAAGCTAAAGTGGGAGAATCATGAATTCAAGCCAAACTTGGGAAATTTAGAGATTTAGTGATACTCTGCCTCACAATTAAAACTAAAAGGTTCTGAGAATATAACTCAGCATGAAGACCCTGTGCTCAGTCTCCACTACCACACAAGCATGCACATGCATGCGTGCGCACACACACACACACACACACACACACACACACACACAGGATTATATTAATCCATGAGAATAGGAGGGAGAGGAGGAGACAGGGTGAGAAGAATGTTCTAAACAACTTAATTCAGGATTGGAAATTTTTAGCCATCAATTTGATCCTCCAGTCCATTTAATACTTTTGTAATCCATATGCCTCCCTGAGCCTCAGTTTCACGATCTATAACATGAAGGAAATAATAAAGCTATTAAATAAAGAAAATAATAATGTTTTTCTTACAAACTTGTTGTAAGCAGGAATAAAATGTATATGAAATCATCATAAAACTTTTAATGGTTACTCAAATGATGCTAATGTACAATTTAATAAGCTGAGCTTAAAACACAGTTCTTAAATTTAATTCATAAAATTGCATTGTAGTTCCCTTGACATGTCATTACCCAATAGGTCAGAGAACCTAATTTAAAATGTTTACTACAAATCAGCCTCTCTCCTGAAACTAAAAATTTAGAGCTGACTCCACACTCAGAATTAAGCATGAATAAAGCACCTTCTGTCCCAGTAACAGCCCTGAATGCAGCTTCATCTAATCTTTCCCATGGTGATTATCCAAGACATTTAAAACTTGAAAGTAAACTCCACTGGATCTAGTTTTAGTTTTGTAAATAGTTCCCCAAATGATTGATGAGAGCCATGTTTTCATCTGACTGCTTCTATTGTGGATGATTGGAGTTTGCATGCTCGTACCTCTTCAGTAATACAAATTTTGATATGATCAGGGTCAGGTTTGTGGCTGCAGAGAGCTCCTATCTGTCTACCGACCTGTTACTTCTGGGTGACGTGGGTTATAGCAGTGTGCCACCCTGTGAGTGTAACTTGTCTAGCAGGAGAGCAACAGGTTTTCAAGCCATCTCAGTAATGGTCTCAGGTCACTTTAACAACTTACATAAACTTCCCAAAGTCAAAGCATCAAACCATATTAGAAGCCTCTTGAAAGGGAGAAGAATGAAACACATAATGAGCTTTGTATCCTACCTTCTTCTATTGCACAGTTATCACTAAAATCAAAGATTCCAGGAAGCTCTTTGTGATGTAACTTTCACTGTTTACTACGGTAAAGTTGAATCCCATTGTATAAAGCACATCTAAGTTGGAGAGCACCTTGACCTTCTTGGTGATTTTGTCAGACTGTGTTTGTTGGAAGGCCGCCCTGAGTCCCCTGGGAGACCTTGCGTTACCACCTGCTTCAGAGTTTCCTTCCTCTGGGATGTGACCGCATCTTTTCTAATCTCTCTCAGCCTCTCCCTACCAAGGAACACTCTTGTCTGTCAGGGCACAAGGAATAATGTCTTTTTTCTCTTTCAGAAGGCACTGCACGATGTACCTTCCCTTCTAAGCTCTGTTAAGCCTTACTTCCATTCTCTACTTTTGACTCTGACCTATTACACCAAACACCACAATTTCTAAGTCACCTTTCAGTGACCACTAAACAGGGCTTCTCTTGGTCAGGTTGGAAAAAAGAAAGTTCTTATGATCTTTTCTTCTTTCCTAGTAGGTTATCACTTAGCCTTGTAAAGGTATAAAAAATGTAAATTTGTGTTAATGCCGATTGGAGAAATCTTTATGCCCCTATCTTGTACCTTGAGAAACTACTTTTAAAATAACAACATATAACGTATTAACTACTCTTATTCTTCTATTATTTTGTTATGAAATTCTATTTTACTTTTTTTCCATAACAAATGTATCTGCTCCAATCTCTAAAAATATACATTTGTTACTTTTCCTTTAATATTCTTAATTATAGGATATATAATTTCTGGGATCAACTTTCTTTGTGTATTTAAAAATATTTCAAAAAGGGAAAATTTTACATCAAAGAATAGCTCATTCATTCACACAATGAAATTGTACTGGAGAGTTTGTTAACCTCATTCTAAGCAATTTGAACACAAAGATGAATAAAGCAGAGTCTCAGCTTGAAGCTTCACAGTTGCTTGGGAATAAAAACACAAATTATATTCAAGCATATGGGGGTGCAGAGACACAGGAGAGGTGGCAGGAGTAAAAATACTTGGAAGGTCAGAAAATGCTTTTCAAGGTCGTGTGGTATGAACAAGCCTCAGAGTTCAGCAGGCAAAATGATGGAAAATCCAGGTAAATGAATGAAAAGCAGCAGCAGTATTATTCATACCTCATGTGCTGGAGTAAGGAGTTTGGAGTGCAACTTAAAATACTGAGATAATTAAACCTAGGAAGTGCTTCCTTTTAATACAAACTTATAAAGCTATCTGTTCTTTGCCCTCCTTGGATACATTAGACAGAATGGACCAGATGCAACAGAGGTATTAGTCAGGATGATTAAGCAAAATATAACACCCTTCAAGGAGTCACATGGGATAAACAGAGGTGCGATGGCATGGAAACACAGTGTGAGACGTGTCATTTCTATTTTCAATGAACTTCTACTCTTTTGAGTATTTAGTTATACTTAAAATTGATATTTTTCATATTTTACCATATGAACTTAAATAATTATCACTGAAACACTAGAACCAAATTAATCTACTGAAGAAAAAGATTGAAAAATATATTACACAGCCTAGTTGTTCAATCCTACCTTTGGAACAGAACTCCTAAAAGGAATGTTGGGAGACGGGGCTAACTCAAGGATTCTGAATCATTGATCTTCCTATTTGGGACTTCATAACATTCCTGTGTACACTGTAGTATGATGGATGAGTCTGAGAAAACTAATAACTGAAGATATTACAAATGACATGGTTTCTATTCAACAATAAGACACAAGACATCATAAAAAATTAAATGGCAAAGCATGGCTTTGAAGAAGATATTGATTGTGCATCTGTATACAACAAGTGATTTGTATCTCAAATACACACAAATTTCCTATAATTAGTAGGATGAAGGTAGAGCATGAAAAAGGGGACTAGGCAAAATAACACAGACAAACACTCCACAAAGAGCATATCCAATAGTCCATGAAGACATAGAAAAGCTTTCAGTATCATTACTCATCAGGTAAATGTAAATTAAAAACACAATTCAGAGCCTCTCCATACCCTAAATGTCTAAAATGAAATCATACAATGGATGCCTAAGATCAAACACCATTCTCATATTCTTGGGTAGGAATATATATTGTCAGAGCCAGTTGGGAAAAGATTTTACCCACCCCTGTTACAGCTGAACACATTAGACCCCATAACCTGATATTTTCATTTCTCAGTACACTTGCTAAAGGAAGACATATGTTCACCAAAAGTTATGTATAAGAATGTTCAAAATAGTGTTACTGTGATAGCCCAAATCTCGAAAAACTGTCTACCAGCAATATAATAAACCTGTGTTACATTTACAAGCAGAATGTTATACAACTATGAGAATAAACTACAGTTACAGCCAAAATTATGAATAAATTTCATTAACACAGTGTTGAATGAAAATAACCAAGACTCAAGAGCATTGATTGTCTGATTATATTTATTTAAAGTTAAAACACTGTCATAATTAGAACCCAACATAATGGGTACCCTTAGGAATGAGGATGGTTACCAGAAGAGGGGAGAAGTGGCTTCAGGGCCTGTGGCAATGTCTCCTTTGTGACAATTAGAAGTTTACATTAAAAGGACAAATTGAATAAAACAATATGAGTAACCAGCTTCTACTATGAACACACAACAGCCTCATACTGTCATCTTTAATTAAAATCTAAACTTGTCGACTAAATTTGTAGTCACTTAAATTGGTCAGAGGAATATAATCCATGTAAAATGTCAGTTTTGAAATATTTATCCTTCTCTGTAGTATCATGTGCAATTCTTAAAAGCAATCTTGTCAAAAACAATTCATCTTACTTTCTCAAAATAATGAGCACATTATAGAGGCGTGCCTCCTGATTCTATGAAACAATTCACTAGCTCATGATATTTAAGGAGTGGTAGCTTTTTTCTGTCTTCTGAAACAACAACAAAAAAGCCCCCCAGCTTTGTTTTCGGAGATGGTTATCTCAGAACAAACTAAACAGAAATCTATTTGGTACACAACTGATTTGAAATGGCTCCTATTTCCTCTTCCTCACGATTTTCTGTGAAATGATTTCCAATGAGTTCATCTCAAATGAGGCAGCCTGGCTTCTAGTAAAGGGAAAAATGATCTTCTAATGTGGTCAGATGCTCTAAAGGCCACATGAAGTCCTCCTTACCGATAACTCCTTCCAGCAATATGATTCAGATTTCATATTCTAAGTTGTTTTGACTATTTTAAAAACAGCAGCAGTTTTCATTTTAGTGCTATTTTGACAATCTCTTATAAACGCCTAATCTGATATATAAAAATATAGTGGCAGATTGAAAATGAAGATATGATATAGTCTTTTTGTTTCATAAGATTGTAATAGGAAGCTCAGAGCTCCAGTGGCAGAGGTTAGCACTACAGAATCACGCTGGACTGAACATTTACTGAACGTCCTTGGGAATGGCCGGTTGGTCACATAACCAGGACTGGGGCCTTATCCTCGACTTGTCCCATGTAGGTTCACATCAGGCAGCCAACAGCTTGCTGAAACTTAACAATAAGCACATTGGTGCTCTCTGTGTTTATTTAAAGTCATGTACGTTCCCAAGGTCTTACTGTCCCAACATGGTCAATTGAATTCCTCCCATGGTCAATGGAATACCATCCCAAGTATCTGCAGTTTGGGTTAGTGTCTGGTTGGCTGGACTGTACTAGGGTTGGCGCTCTCAGTAGTCAGACTCCCAGTGGATCACTTCCACTACGGTGAGTCATCATTTCTAATTCTGTGTTCTACAGTCCATCAGTCTGATCCTCTGAAGGCATAAATCCTCCACAAAACTCAAGTGAAAAATATGCAGAGATTTTTATCTCTAGGATTCCACAAAGAGTTTCAAATTTTTCTCATTATACTGTCCCATCATCTGCCATCTTAGCTTTAAGACAATTTTGACAACTTCAACTGGTTTTGAAAAAGTTGAACCTGTGTCTTAACACTGATTTCATATTTTCTCTTTGATACACTGCAATTTCTAAGAGGATGAGGTTAAAGATTTTTCTTATGATAAGTCATTATCTCCAAGTAGAGATTCAGTGACAGCCTGGTACTGCTCTGCTTGGATAACCCTAAAAGTGGGTGGTTGTTGCTATTCTGTCATTTCCAATTTTGTTCAGAAGCCAGAAGTATTTGTGGGAGTCATTTTAGCAGCATATTTCATTGAGGCAACATCAAGTCCATCTCTACCTGATGCAATTGCACCCATGTCCAAGAATGTAAACTTCATAATGGTAGACATGGCGCCCATTTGTACCCTGGGCTGCAGACTACCCAATGTCTAGAATAGAATTTGATACATATTAGCTGCTCAAAACATACCATTGGAACTCACAGCTATTATTGCTTTAGAATGTATGTTGGGGCAAAAACTGTCTTATTTGTATTTTTTGCAAC
This sequence comes from Dinomys branickii, assembly GCA_004027595.1. Taxonomy (NCBI): domain Eukaryota; kingdom Metazoa; phylum Chordata; class Mammalia; order Rodentia; family Dinomyidae; genus Dinomys; species Dinomys branickii. The sequence continues at coordinate 36,966 of PVLD010013799.1, read as the reverse complement.
ATGTCATTCAAACACTTAACTGATTTTAATGAAGACATTGTCTAGACCAGAGATTGGCAAACCATTTCTTGAAGCGCCAAAAAGTAAATAGTTGCAGTTTCTTGGGCTTTAAGGCATCTATGCAAGTATTTAACTCTTCCACTAGGATCTAACTCCAAGGAGCACGCCCAGAGAAAACCTGGCAGCCATCCCACCCAGCTCCTATTTTTATATAGCTCTTGAGAAAAAAAAAATGGCTTGGATTTTCAAAGGTTTTTAAGAATCAAATAAAATTACATCATCTGAAAATTATATAAAATCACAGTTTCAGTATTTATAAATAAAACCTTATTGGAACATAGCCATGCCCATTCATTTACATACTCTCTATGAATATATTTGCAATTTAATGGTAGAATTGGGGATTTGCAACTATGAAATAAAATACACAGCAGAACTTTTTAAAATGGGGTGGCTAGAAATGATAAGGAATTTTCCTTCATAGTCTTTTAAAACAGTTTCCATATCTCTAAAACACATAAAAAGTCCCAAATTATAGTTTTTGGACTACTAGAGCTCCTGAAATTAAAACTTGCTAATGATGCAAGAAAAAGGAAAGACATTATTCCATGCCCATTGGTGAGAATCAGCTACCTATAAGGACTGATGGAAGGATTAAATGATAAAAGGATGCTCGCAGGTAATTTCATAGAGTCACATAAATCAGTAGGTCTAGGCTTCTCATCAGTATCCACTTTACAACAGTTCTTTACAGCAGAAATTAAAATTAACTCCCAACTATTATCCTCTGACAGAGTTGAAAGAGCTAATGAAAATTCTAGAAAATCTGCACGAGTTAATCAAGAACTGACTATAGATTAGTATCCCCTACGAACTATAAGCATCAGTGGGGATTACTGAGTTCATTAGAAAACATGAAGCTAACGTACACTTTTCACGTTATTTTTTTAAAAGATGTTCAGACATTAAGAAATGTATATCCAACTAAAAACAAAAGGATGCAAGTTTTCTTCACTTAGAATGTGAGCTTGAGGAGGACGGGTTCTCTATCTTATTCATGTGTGTGTCTTCAGTGCCTAATATTTAATGAAGGAATTAACAATGGTGACCACAAAGCCATCGATTCATTCATTTATACTTTTGACCAATACATCATTATTTGATGGCCATTCTGCACTACTGCTGTGGAAAGAAAAGATATGTAAGAAATTGATTCTGCCCTTCAGCAACATTATAACCAAGGAGATAACATGCAAGTGATAAAAGCAGACATAATGAAAGGCTTTAATGTAAATTTAAAATGAAAGGAATTAGAACTAATATCATTTTTAAGTGTCAATAAATAAGACAAGAAATAAAGCCTGGGAAGAATGGATCACTGAGACCTAGAGAGGTCAATGAAGACTTCCTGGAAGAAAAGTGACTTACTAAGAAATTTTAAAGGTTGATGAAAATTCAGCCAGTAGGTGTTGTTAATTCCCTCATTAAATATTAGGCACTGAGGAAGCACACGACTGGCTGAGCGTGAGAGGACAGTTCCATGGATAAACCTGAGTACAGTGGGGTTTAGCAGAGAGAGGGAAATGGTGACACAGGTTTTTCTCTGCAGCTCAGGCCTTGTAACACCTAGAAAGATAACAGCACAGTAACACTCAAGAGCTCTTGACCAAAGGTCGGAGTCAGCCACAACTTATTAACCCAAAGCCCCACACCAGAATTCTTACTGTGGTCTCAAAACAACCCTCACCTTTCTTTCTTTCCCACCACCTTGACTAATTTCTGTCCTCTTGCGCTGCTATCACTGCAGGGGTTTTGGATTGTGTGACCTGAGTAAAAATGTCCAAGTATTATTTAAGCATGGCATATTTTCCTCCGATATCCACTGAAGATAAAGAAAAACCATGTAGAAATATATATTTATATTATATAAATATTTATATATTTATATAAAATATGTAAATATATAAATATATAATATAATATATTATAGAAATATATTGTAGAAATACATAATATAGTTCGAAAACAAAAGTAATCATATTTGTGCATTCTAAAATAGTTTATATTTGAATGTTTATGTACTTACAACTGCATTTATATATAGATGACCTTTTTTTAAGGTAAAGCACAGAAATATATTTCCTACTACGGTAAATGAATATGTATGCTTTATGTGATTCAGGTCACTAGAGGATGTAATCACCACCAATATTTTCTCTATCATTTTATAAATGACTTGCAGCCATGACACCTATTTCTTGACGTATTTACTCTCCTCCTGGGGTAAGCGTGGAGTACTAATGTTGGGTACTGCAGATTTCCATCTTTAAAAAATAAAATATAAGTGGTATGATTAAATAAAATAATCTTTTGTAAACTTGCAGGCTTCTCCCCTTCTAACTGGACTTTCTGTAAATAGATGTTCACATAGTGAGCTTAGTGGAATAATACCACATGTAACCATTTTAGTTACCCTTTGAAATATTTATCAAAATCTACTTGTGCTAAGCATGGACATACTTGATGATAGGTAAAATAGATTCAACTTCGAGGAGCTAAAAATTCAGTGGACATGAAAACGCACACTCAGGTTGCTATGCTACAGAGAAGAAAAGGATTTCTTAAAAACATATACTGCCTTCCCGGGTCACTAAAAGAAAAATTCAATTTTATTACTGTTGTCTACAAGACTCAATAATCTAGTCACTTACTGCCCAGCTCATGAAAGTACAGACTTTTGCTCACCATGGTTCACCAAATTCTTTTAGGGCACAGTGTCAAAAACGGCACATTGTTGCTTCTGTTTCATGTCACTGGGCAAAGCAAGTCAAATGGCTGAATCAAATTTGTAAGGCAGAGAGGTGAGCCCTGCTCAAACGGCACCGCCCCGAAAAGCACATTGCAAAGCACATGAGTAAGGAGAAGGCTACAAGACTGCAGCCCACAACAACTTCCATGTGAGGTTATGTGAAATTGATATTACTTGAGATTCTTCTGGTTGTTCCTTTGTGTTCCTAGCCATGCTGACATCAAATGAGGGAATATCCTGACTTTATGTGTGAGTGATTGCTGACCACTCACAGTGGTCATGTGACTGAACACGTTCACAGACATGGCCATGATATTTGACCTACCAGGAGTACATTTTGGCCTCATTTGCACATGGGTATTTCTGCAAAGAAGTCTCTTGCATTTAGCTGTGGATACCTTGAAACATGTTCTCAGTTTCCTATGTAATGACCCAGAAAGCCCATGGAGACTTCTGCATGAAGCAAGCACCCTACAAGTGCTACCTTGTAACTGACTGCTTTACCCCATTTCAAAGTTTGGGTGATCAATATTCTATGATTCTGTGAATTTGAAAGTATTAATATTCAAACCCTAACCAAGCTACCCACCTGCATCAGCTAAGCTGATTAAGGCTGCAGAATCAACCAATTACCAGGCACACACTTTGTCCTTGCAACTCTACAAATATGACACTCGCAATTCCAGTGGTGGAAATAAAAGCCCAGGCTACCTTACTGCTGTAAGAGCTAATTGTTGCTGACGAGGCAGAATTATGCCTGGACAACTTGTGATAGTGTGGTGAGAGTGACGCTTATATGAATTTTCAGGGTGTGTGGGTGATTCTCTATTCCTCAACATGTAGAAAATTATTGTGTACAGTTATTATGTACATCAGCTAGAAAAAGTATTGATAAGGTACAACAAGGTGCATTATACACAGGGTAAAGATACTTATTTAAAAGTAGTATTGTTGGGGCACCACAGGGTAATAGGTAGCTGTAAGTGAAACAATTACAGATGACACGTGACACTTTTCTCAGGGGAGATGCAAACCAGGGAACAGAAATAGGATTAAAGTCCTTAAGAAATGAAGAGAGGTGCTAAAGACTCTGTAAAAGGAAACTTACTTGAAGCTAAAGAAAAAGTGAAAACAAACTACAAGGGAGAGGGCGTGCAGTGGACAGCAGTGATTCAAACAATGCCTCATCCAGAGTCCTGAGTCCTATTTAAGAAGCAAGGGAAAATAACAGACGGCATTGGTGTGAAGCAGGCAACATATTTCAGCCTTACTGAAGGAAAGGAAACTGGTGCAGTAGTGTGGAAGTCCACCCGAACCCTAGAAACTGAACCAGTGAATTATCCTCACCCTTTGCACTTCTGCTCCCACCACCCTTCTGAGTGGTAGGACCTGTAAAATGAGTTGATCCTTTCACTCACATCGTCTTTTTCAGCATTGATCACAACCCTGTACAGGACTTGGAAAACATGTCTTTTTCAGAGTCGTTTGGAGAACAGAAATGTGAAATGGAAAATATAATCAGGGACAATGATCATAGGACATGAGCTTAGAGGGTTTGCTCACTGGAAAGACTGTGGGGGACTTTGATTTTTATTGTGAATGTCAGATTTTTATTTGCTGATCAGAGTTGGGCAAAAAGATTATGACACTGAAGTGAGCACCATGTGGGTCTCTGGTGGGTCATGCTTTCTCATCCTGGAGTGTACCAAGTGGGACAGATTCAACTGCTCTGTGATGGGCCTCATGTAGAGCCCACCTTCTATATCTCCATTTGCAAATTCTGGCCCTGATGCTACTAAATGCAGTCAGATGCTCTCTCAAGAGTGGTGCCTTTCTGCAAGTGACAACCTCTATGAAACATCTGGGCTTCAGTGACAGCCAGACCAATGAGCTTGGGTAGAGACCACTTCATCACAGAGCCCTAACCCAGGCCATCATCCCTATTGGGTTCTGAAGGCCAGTACAAAATATTATGGCATCTAGGTCATGTTCACATTAGAAAGAAAAGAAAGAAGAAAACCCACAAAAAAACCTTACTTCTTTTCCCCAAAAGTGGTTCTTCACCCCTCTTTTCATTGGGATGAAAAGGCAATTATGTTTGTTTACAGAACGTACTATTATGCTGTGTAATTTTTCAGCACCACACAGAAAAAAACGAAGGTGCTGGGATTCATCACATTTGAAGTGTCATTATTATGTGATAGAAATACTTTACAATAGAAGAGATTCTAGGATTTTGGCCATAAGCACAGTTGTACTTTTCATTAGAAGCTGATGAAAGTAGCGCTGCATAAGCTCTGTTAATTCTTGGTGCCGAACTGAAGCATAGCCCCAGATAGCAGAACACCTGCTATTTTGTCATTTGTATATCATCAGCCTCAGCAGTCTATGACTAAAGGCTCAGAAAGAGTCATTTATGCGTCTTCAAATCTATCTGAACAGCTTACATGGATTTATCTGTTACACATTGAAATTCTTAATGAGCATTGAAATTTGGTGGGTGGCTGGTTTGAACCACAGATTAGCAGCTGTAACTAATGGGAACAGGCCATGTCTGGTAAGGCATGCAGCCCCTGGGAGAAAGTCTGTCCGGAAAGAAGTCATTGCTAATAAGAAGCCTGAAGATTCCTTTGTTAGGCGGCAGAGCTTCATGAAGTCCATGTCCCATGCAGCTCTTTCGCCTTCGATTTAAAGACAGATTGCACTTTTCTTTTTCCATGTCTGACCTGGACAGTGCTTTTTATATGAGATCTATCATAAATCCTGAAGATATATGAGAAAAATCTTCTCGATAAGTCTTTGATAAACAGAGACATTTCATTTCTGTAAAGCGATCAATTAACAACACCCTGTCTTTCTTCCTAAGGCTTCATCCCCAGTCCAACTTCCTCACCCACACTCTTCCAAGCAAAGAGCGTAAACGCATGGATTCTCACTGCCATCCATAAATTCGAAAAGTCTGGAAATGGCCTCAAAACATTTGCATGAAGGATGTTAATATTTTTTTCCTTTCCTTTTCTTCTCTTGTATTTGTGTGTATGTGCACACGCACATGCACACGCACGGGGATTAAACCCAAGGCCTTCATGCTAAGCTATAACCCCCAGCACTATTTATTTATTATTTATTTATTCAGGTTGTTACATTTTCCAGTTGGGGGTTGAACTTGAGATTCTCCTGCCTCAGCCTTGAACAGTACTAGAATTACAAGCATGTACCATATCCAGTTAAAAAATTTCCTTAATTTCATGACTTACTAAAGTTAGAATATTTTAGATCACGTATTTATAATGTGACCATTTCTTTCTATGGATAATAATTCATTCACTAGTTTGGTATTGCATCTTTATTTCTTTCTTTTTGCTTTTTCAGACAGGTTCTCACTATGCAGTTTGGGCAGGCCTTCAGGCTGGTCTCAAACTTGCAATGATCCTCTTGCCTCAGTCTCTCAAACACTGGAATTAAAGGCATGAGCCACCACATCCGATATTACATCTTTTAGTAACAGCTTTAGAGTACACAGTTAAAAATGATTTTTAGTCACACAGCTGTGCAACTATTGCCAGACTCAATTTTAAACGTATCACCATCAAGGAAACCTTTTTCCCTTTTTCACTTCCAAAATCCTCATCCCTTGTACCCTCTGCAATCGGTCACCAAGCTGTGCGTCTCTACATTGGCCAACCCTGGACCTTGAGGTTTTGCTATGGTTTTTCTGATTACATTTACTCAGGTAAATATATTTTCTACTTCGAAAACATTATTTCTTTTTGTGAAGCCATTCATCTACAGTGGTATGGATATACAAATAGTATAGGGCTTATATTAAAACCCTACAGGAGCTGGGGAAATCTTGGTACTAGAAGACATGATTAATATGCACAAGACCTTGGGAATGATTTGCAACAAGAAAAAGAAAAGAAAGGGAAAGAAAAGAAGAAAAAGGAAAGAGTTCTATGGGTGCTTGCACAGTTAAGAATATACAGTATTTAATTGTACATATATATGCACACACATACACAGTACACTTTGATCAGTCACTAATGCAAGACTATTTCAAACCGAGCTCCATACTGATTCAGCAACTTTAACGTGATTCTGATTTTCTCATAAAGTGTATTTTTGTGATAGATATTTTTAGTAGCTTTTCTTTGCTTATGAAGTTAATTTGTAATATACCAAGCTACTGTTTTTATCAGTAACAATATGTTTTTAAAGTTATAGGAAAAATTCATCTCTCTGTCTCACGTGTACTCTGGGCTGCAGGGGTGACACTAGTTTATTGGCCAGGGATATTTGGGGCCATTGTGTCCATTCTGAGATTCCCTTAAAGCAATTGTTAATGCATATTATGTGAAGCAAATGGTATGTTAATTAGCTGACTGTAGTAACCATGTCACTATGGTCCTAGTGCTGCTGTCATAAAATAGCTGAGGCTGAGTAATTTCGTAACAACAGAAATGTAGTTCCTACTATTCTAAGTCCAAAGTCAAGGCCCAAGTGTTCTCAGCCTGGAGAGGACTCCTTGTGGAGAGCTCATACTGCAGAAGGAGGATGGAGCTTAGTCCTCAAAACCTTCTACACGGGTCTAGTAAGAGGCCCTGAGGCCCAGTCACCTCCACCAAGACCTCTCCTCTTCCTCCAGTTGCTCTGGGGATTCAGAAGCAACATGAATTCCAACGGAGCCATAAACACATAAAGCATGGCAAATGTGTATATAAGAAATTCACATTGCACACCTGAAATATGGGTCATAACATAATTTCTTTGAAGAAAGAGCAGCAGCTGATACATGACACTGTCTCCTGCTTGAAGGACTGGGATGGTCATGTGCCTTCTCTCTCTCCTTTCTCTGCTGGCCTCCTTTTTGCCTCTGCTTTATCACAAAGAGCCCAGGGACACAACCGAACCCTGCTGGTCCTCTGCTCCAAAGCATCTGAAAGAATCCCATCTCCATAGAAAGAAAACCCAGCCTTCTCTGTGGCCTGTGTCATCTCGTCTCCTGTGCTGATTGCTTCTGTCTTACATGCAGTCTCTGTGGACTCCTCCTCTACTCCAATCATGCTGTCTTCTGTTATTTCTTATATAACAAGCCCATGTCCTTGCCTTGGCACTGCAATGCTCAGCACCCCTCTTCCTAGCACTGCTTCCCCTCAAATATGTTAAGAGTTTGCATCATTACTATATTCCAGTGTCTCTATTGCTTCTCAGCCTTTTGGCTAAGATCGAGCATGTTCCAGTGTTTAACCAAGGTCTCCAAAGCCCTGTTTACATAAAAAGTGCACTTTCTTCCCAGACACTTTTTGGTCCCCATTCTGTTTTTCTGATAATCCCTTATTATTCCTGATGTTTCATTTCTCTCCTTCTCCTTGCCTGGATGTGAGTTTCCTGACACAAAGATACTTGTTTCCTCAGTGCTCTAACCCTAAGGCTTAAGAGGTCCCTAGAAAAGAGTAGATATTCAGTAAGTATCTGTTGAATAAATAGATATATGATTATCTAAGCAGGTAGATGAATAAAACAAAAGAAATATTCATCTCCCCACTTTAAGGTAAATGTTACATGATACAGGTACAGAATTTCTGTAGACTTTTAATTTTGTAAGTTTAATTTAAAATGCTTGAAACCTGCAGGTTATTCTCCAGCCCTACCATCATTTTTGACCTTCTACAGTGGAAACCTAGGTGCACTTGGTTAGGAAAAAAGATTTGATGGATTTAACGATTTAATTTTGACCAGAAAAAAACTTTGAAAAGATTTAAAACAGTGGCAGTTTTCTGCCAAGGACAACTAAAACAGAGTTTGAAGGCTGGTATTTTGTAGCCATTGGATGAAATATTAGAAATGGCAAAGACGCTGGGTCACTAAGTTTCTCTAGTGCCATTCTTTGTATCTTCTTCAGATAGAAAAGGTGGAAGTTACAGCCATTTGGTATTGTATTCAAACTCTAGTTTTGCGTACCTCATCATATTTTAAATTGTATTTTTACTTTCCTTTTAATCAATATTTGTGGAATTCGAATATAGCTAAACAGTGCCAGTGAGTGCTTTTCTTCTGACCACAAAAAATAAATAATTTTTTCTTTGTAATTTTTATAGGGAGAGTCCCACTAAGAAAAGCTATAAGACCCACCCCTTCTGAAAATTCAGTAAAATGTGTGAATTATACACATTCAGTATCAATGGGATGAAATGTGGATGTTTCCTAAACACCATACTATAAGAACTTCAGAAAATCCAGATAATCTAAGAGTCTTGAGTGAAAACACAGTATGACTAACTATGAAAAATAAACACCACTAAAGATCAAAAGTGTGAGTTTGAATTTTAAATAAAGTGAAATGAAACAGACACTTGATCTTGCTCTGTGACCTAGTTGAACCTCAAGCCACAAGGTACCAAGCAAGTGATGTGGTCTTGGGGTAAACCCTGGAGAGGAACGTGGTCATGCTGAGGTTTGCAGATCCAGCAGAACCAAGGGGAAGCTGGGGTCCACATGAAATTAGCAAGCTGAAAACAGAGAGGAAGTGAGTCTTTAAACCGGAAGTCAGAAGCTGCAATGGCCAGAGTGTGCCAGAAAGTACCAAAGAGAGACACAAGTTGATAGATGATGGCTGGGGTGGTTTAGGAAGATGGCATCACCTTTAAATACCATATCATCAAGCCATGAGCAGGGAGATGTGGGACTGGGGTTTATGTGGTGTTTACTTGTGAGTTTGACTTGTCCGTCCTACCAGGCACTACGGTCCTCAGAGATAAAAGAGCTGGCATCAGGCATTTGTTAAAAAATGAACCTAAGTCACCCTCTTCCCCTTTGTCAGTGAATCCTTCCCAAAGAAATGTGACTAACTTATGAATTATATTTTCACTTTAAGACAAAACACATCCCGTAACTCTTTCTCTAATAGAAGCACTTAAACTTCAGATCAACATAAAGTTTCTAAGAGGGAGAATATTTTGAGACAGTGGGAAGCATCACAAAGCAGCAATTTTTACGAGAGGGCCCTCTCAACCAGAACCGCGGGGTGTCATCCCAGCCATGGTGTTTTCATTGCCATCATTTGTCTGGCTGCTGCACGATGATGTATGGGAGGCCAGGGCCTGGCTGGAGGGGCCCCATGGCGAGGACACATGGGATGCCCTGGCAGTGGATCTAACAGATGGGTGCAGGATCTGATGGATGACTCTCCAGACGGGACTCTCAGAGACTACTGGCTTTGGGTGACTTGGCCCAGGCTCCTAGCAAAAAGAAGTCTGACCCAGCCAGTCTTTCATGTGCAAGGATTCCACCATGCCATCCACTGAGCATGTGAATTAAACATGATTCAGACTTTGCAGCAATTTTCAGAACCTTCCAAAATTTTGTATCAATTCTACCTTTTGTAAAGTAACGAAATCTGCTATGATATCTAGAGGTATAAACTCTTGACTTAAAAAAATACATTTAAATCCGGAGTAGTAGTTTGCTTCTTCTTTAAAAATACCTTTTCCACCAAATTTAAGTGCTCTGAAAATAAATATGTGTAAGTTTGCCAGTACCAGTATTTCGATTCAATATGGCTTAGGGGAAAAAAAAAATTCTAAAACTCTCCATATGACATTCTTAATCAAAGAAAAAAATGATGCAGTGATCTTGCCAGGATTTCTCCTTACTGCCTACTGATTTATTTGTATAAGAGAAGTCTTAAGAAATGCTATCTGTAAGTGATAAAGGTTTTTAAAGTACTTTTTTCTCTTTCTTAAAGAAACTAAAAAGGTTATTTTCATTTCTTTGTATTTCCATGGCAGATATATTTATTTAATTTGTTGGACTTATTTCTGAAGGTTAACCCTAGTAATGTGTTTCAGACAAAGATTTTACAAACACATAGATTAAATTAAATCTAAGATCTAATGCTTATGTGTCTGTTTTTCACATCTACAAATTGAGGTTCTGAGGAGTAAAAATTTTATACATGCAAAATTCTTCAAATAGTACTTAAATATAGTAGGCTAGGTATGAATCACCTATTCATGCTATTTTTTTCTACATTCCAGAGCTCCTCAATCAGGCAGGTATTCATTCTCCTTTAGCTATGCATTTCCATGAGAGCACGTTGATTCTAAGCCTCTGCTTTTGCACGCATTAGGGGTTCTCCTAAGTGCCTTCATATCACAGAACTTTTGTAAATAAAGGAAGATGAATTGTTTTTCTTTTTGTAAAATACTGGTTTGAAAAGTGCTGTTACATAGGTACTATTTGGACTATTGAGGACCACGTTCCACACAGACTGCGAGGCCAGCGGGGGTGGAGCCACCCACCCACAGACCAAGCCGCCCCTCAGGGCCATGTCATGTAGCCAGAAGGCTGAGCCGCAAGCACTGGCATAACCACTCGCACCTTCTGCTGTGAAAAGCAAGAGGGCACGTGCATCTTTTGGAGTATTATCCTGTAAACATAAAAGCTGGGTGCCTTCCAGCCCATCTCACTCCCACCATTAATCCTAGTCGCCATTTGGCCTTTCAATAAATGTCTTCCTCTGGCTCAGAGACACTGGCACGCATGAGAGTGTGTGTGTGTGTGTGTGTGTGTGTGTGTGTGTGTGTGGTTGTGTTGTGAGCATCGCAGGCCTCTTACACATGTATGCATGTTTCATTTGTCCTGTGAGCATATATCTCTCTTTATTGTAGTCCTGCTGCCTTTGTTGGTCAGTGTACAGCTCTGCACATCTCAGTCTGGTGAAATTCTAGGATGCTTGAATTGATCATGGTGTGTAGAATACTTTATGACTTACTGAATTTACCGACTAAAACTCCTTACTGGACAAATATTTAACTACTTGCTTTATGCTCAGAGATAGTAATAGAGAATTGGCTCTCATGTCTAATTTTTATTTTATTTTTTATTTTTTATGCAGTTCAGGCTGGCCTTGAACCCACTTTGTAGTGCTGGCTGGCCTGGGAATCTGGGCAATCTTACTGCTTCAGCCTTCCCCTCCAGAGTGCTAAGATTACAGGTGAATGTCACCACACATGACTCATTTTTAACAGTTACAGAAATGTTATGTATCTCTATTAGCTAAAACAGAGATAGCAATTCATATATTTCTAACCTATTGATTTGCTGCACATAGTCAATTCCATAGAAAAAGCAAGGGATTTCCTGTTTGCTCTAAACATAAAATAAGAAATTAGTTTTGAAAGCATATATTAGACATGTATTTCCAAATAGATTAGACAGTGTTAATGCAGGTAAATGCCAATCCACAACAACAATGAATTTAATTAATTAACCTTACATCAAAGGATTTTCTTCTTCAGAACAAATAAAGAATGAGGACAGCGGGCTATCCTGTTAGCATGCTTATTGACTCAAAATGCTTGGAACTTCTGGTTCAAGGGTTTGTCTTTTCCTCTGGCACAGCATCTTGTACTGTGTGCTATGCAGGAATTTTTTGTGGCTGCAAAGAAGACAGTCCTTGAGATTGGTCTCAGATAAATACTCAGCTATTTACATGTGCCTGTATGCCTAAGGCATCTCAAAATGGGGGAGGGAGGAAGAACTGGAAGAACTGCCATTTCTTTTTTTTTTTTTTTTTTTGGCGGTACTGGGGATCAAACTCAGGACCCTGCGCTTGCTAGGCAGGCGCTTATTCCACTGAGCTATATCCCCAGCCCCAAGACCTGCCATTTTTTAAGTGAGCTAACAGAGTAACCACCAATTATTCAGGCAATGAGGTCACACAGGCCTAAAAAGAAGAAACACGAGCAGTATATCCTAAGAAACAAATGAGAAAGAACTTCAACATGGCTGCCGCAGTGCTTCCTGCCCCTTTTCTGGCAATTCTTTGATATGTGATTTTCAAAGCAGGTGCTATTCTTATTGCAATCACATTGTCACACTCCATCATGAGGAAGCAATTAAGCCCATAATAAGTTAAGAGGTGATGTTTTGTGTGGTTTTTAAAAATCTCACACAATCGTTGATTTGTTAGCTTTTGAAAACAGATAGGAATTTTTCAATTACAGCCTGCAAAATACCTTTTCGCTTTCTGAGTGTTTGAAAAGCAAATGTATCTTGGATCCAGTGCTTTTGTGTTTACAAACCTGGAAGTGATTTAGTAAGCTTTAGAGAGATAGCAAGCACATAGTAAGGAAATCAGATTTACATAATTTTCTGCTTGCTTACAGAACACAGAGGTTGAGATTATCTTTTACATTTGTGAAGAATGTTTTAATATGTTAAGATGAAATACCACCTACAGTACACTTGATCTTGCTAGTTTGACTTTTTAAAACAAATTATGAGCTGATTTGTCAGAGTGACTTGTAACATAAATTGCTGTTATAATGTAAAGAAGCAATTCTAAGGGACACTGCTATTTTTTTTTACCTCATCTACATAAAAAGATTTAGGTTATTTCCACATTTATTCTTTCCTCTGTGCAGTTTATCTGCTGCAACTTTACATGGCAGGAACAACAAAATCCATGCTTTCTCATTCCCTCCATTCTTTTCTTCATGCATGTTAAGTAGCAAAGAGCAGCATGGCATATGTAAAAGAAATATGTTGACTTGAGTTCTTGCTTATTAAATAGGGTTTTTAGCAGAATATGTGTGTGTCTTTTCCCCTTACTAGAAACACAATTAGATTGCAACCTTGGGGAAATAAGATGAGCGGAAGGCTTTACTCTGGCTTCTGAAGTGCATGTGTGTATAGTGTATGTCCTTGCAGCCTCAATAGTTGCTGTAAATAAAGAGTGTTCTAGTCTAAACATCTTTCTGCTGTGGGAATGTGATCACTAGAAAAAAAAAAGGAAGTAGTGCCAAACCAAAGGACCCAAAGGACCCACTTATACAATCAGGAGCCTCAGGGAAATGTTTGATGTTTTACTGTCCTGATTTCTGCTTTGTGTATTGTGAACATTATGCTTGACTAAGCTTTCCGTCATTGTCTCTAGATTCTATTTGTACAAATTTGCCAGGGTGCCTATTTTCTGTATCATCTGTCTTTATTATTTGGCCACAAAGAGTTAGAAAAATGAACATGGTTATATGCTGGCTAGGATTAGATATTCACCAACAGGTGTTTAGATTTGCACATTTTACATTCAAAATTGTGTGGAGGTGTACACAGGTCCTCTGGTCAAGCGTCCTTGCATGCTCTGTACAGAGATTACATATATGAATGCATTATCTCATTGAGGGCACAGCATGGAGTTGGAGTAATCTTGGATTTATAAGTAGCTCATGATTATTTCCTTTCAGCTCAGTAGAGCAACAGGACCAACCCCCTGGTGCCTCTGATTGCAGCCTTTGTTTTTATTATTTGCATAGGTGGGAAAAGGTGTGTAGAAAACATCAATAATAGATATAGCACAGGATTAGAGAATGTCACCAAAACAAAAATTGAATTACAGATAGACAAATAGATTCAGAAGGAGATTTATTTGAAGCTATATGAAATCCTCCTCTGCCAAACCTTGCTGTGTTTCAAGGCCTCCTGATTGGGAAGAACCTCTGGGACCTGGGCAGCCCTCTGAGAAACACCCTTCTTGCAGTTAAGAGAACTTACTGTGTGCTGCTCATCTGATGCTTAGCCATTTTGTCTGGAGTGTCTTTTTGTTTTCCATTTCTAACTTTTGTCTCTTTAACTGTTGCACTGCCTTTCAATCCTTAATATGACATGCTCCCATACGAAAGGAGGTTATTGATTTGCACTTGTTTTCTACTGTCTGAAGCAATTACCAAGAATGAAGGTACTGAAATCAGCACACAATTATTAGCTCGCAGTTATGTAGGGCTAGTATGTCAGCTGAACTAGATTCTTACCTACAGGCTCCATAGAAGAGTACATTGTCAAGCGCACTCAGGTAGCATTCAGGATCCACTGCCTACTGGCTGCAAGACTAATGCTTCATTTCCCTCCTGGCTGTCAAAGGGAGAATTCTTCTGCTACTAAGTCACCTGTATTCCTTACTGTGTGGACCCCTTGGGCCATAAACCAACAGAGCAAACCCCCTCTGGGTTTTAATCTTTGGTTCCTTTGGCCACAGGTGGAAATAGCTACCTGCTTTTGGAGGAGCTCCTGTGACCAGGTTAGGCCCCTGTAACCATCTTCATATTTTAAGGTCGACTATTATATCTGCAAAACCCTTCACAGATGCCTACATTAGTGTTTGACTTAGTAACTAGGGAATAGGAATCCTGGGGGAAGTGGGACATGTTTAGAATCCTCCCAACCATATGATTCATGATTTATTATCCCCTATGATACCCAGACAGCTTACACACAGGTAGCTTCTACAAAAGTTTTTCTTCAAAGAACTCACAAATCATAAATGGTAAAAGAGATACTTTTAGTAGCCAGCCATCTCATCATACAAATTACTGATAGATAGGTGTCAACCTCCATGGAAAGATAACTTTTATTTTCTCTAAATTTGTTTTGGTCTTTGCACTTCAGGTTCTATTGGTGATGGAGTGGGTTCATCTTGAAAGCTCTTAACCTTCCTTGCTGAGAATTTGTTTAACAAATGGCAACAAATTCCAGGGTCTCCTCCCACTTTAAAGCTTCAAGTAAGCAACTGAGAATTATGCCCTGGGATCAGATAGTGTGTATAAACTGTTTTATACATTGTAAATCAAATCTACACATATTTTCCCCTATCACACAATAATCCCAGGATATTATTAATCTCATCACATAGGTGGAAATTTGAGGAACCCTACTTGAGGTAGTTTGTTCCTCTAAATTCTTTTTACTCAAAACTTTCTAAAGCAATTACCTTTGAAAAAGAAGAGGGCAGGGAGTGATTATAATGACAACCGGCAAAGTCAGTGCGGAATGTTTTTAAATGTTGTTTATATGCCTTGCCCAAGTGTTTGATAATATAATGATGCAACTATCCTACTCTGTTCTCAGCACTGAAAATACGTCTCAAGAATTAAAACAGTAAGCTGTCCATATCAAATGAAAGAGTCTAGTTTATTCAATGTCTCTTCTAACCCTGTGGAAAAGAACTTCGCAGTCCTCCCTACCAACTGATGAAAAGGTACCATCTTCAAAGAAACAGCATACGCTGCATATGTCTCTAATGGGCACCTAAGAAATATAGTGACTTTTTTCCTCTGGAATTTTGGACCTTTCCCTTATTTATAGTGAGTTTTTGAATCCATTCTTTCATGATTCAGCGATAAAGAGATAGAGCCATGGTTGCCTTATTTCGTCAAAATTCCTTGTCTGTACCTTAAAAACTAACCAGAAACAGTTCAGTGGCCCAAGGTGTATTTTAAGAAGAGTTTTCAAAGAACAACTGAAATTAGTAAACTCATTGAATTTAGCAAGCATACAGGGAAAAGAGAAATTAAAATATCCAGGATGAAAGATGTATTTGCAGGTCTCCAGAGTAAGTATGCAGGTAATTGTGGTAAAATTTTTACCGCAGTCTCCCTAAACCACACCCAGGGTTGTTCAACTTTCAGTATCTTTTTCAATATCCACTTTAATTCTCAGCCACTCCCTGTCATGTACAAAATCCTTTCCATAATGTCCTCACACCACATTTCAATTCATTGTCAGCAAACAATACGACAAGGCCTCCCCTGGCTTATTTTCCTGCAGCTGCTAAGCCCCGGTTTTATCTGTGGTAGTTTTTATACTGCTGTAAGTAACTGTGACCTTGACCTAGGCCTTTGTCTTTAGCATTCAACTGTGAGATTTCACAGGAATTGTCACCTTGTTCCTTAAAGAATGAAAATGGCATTGTGGCAGTCTTAAATAAGAAAAACATTCGCACAAAAACCATTATGACAAATTGGAGAATATTGAACTAGTCAATTTGTGCATTTCACTGAACATCCTCAGCCATACAAATTTGAATGATGCTTTCAGTACACAAATAAGCCAGTTCTGTAACAATAGGCATTGCCATTGTATATTAGACATTATGCATGGTGCAGCCAGCTGCATCAAAGAGAGGAGGGAATTGGGGTTTGTTTTCAATGTTAAACTGAAATCCAAAAAATTATTGTTGTTGCTCTGTAATAAACAGGGATGCTATTTAATGAAAACCTCTATTTGTATTATTGCTGAGGGTTTTTATTTTAGTCCCAAGTCAGACACCTGGATAAAGCTGCTCTATTACTCTTTGAAAGTAGATATTTGCCATAATGTTTAAACTTTGCAAAAGATCGTCTTGTTCCTGTGAAGAATAGCTTTTAAAATGTAGACAAAAACCAGTTTAATAATGGAAATTTCCAGAATACCAGTAGGCAAACACATAGTGTCTTTTTATGCATCCTTTTTATGTCCCTTTGTTTGAAGTGAAGAAAAAAACTGTAACAATGAGATAGTAACATTTACCATCGTTTCCCTTTCGGGAGCAAGGCAAAAGTAATCATCTGCCCGTTTCTAACTTTATGACTGAAAAAAGTTCACCCAAGTGCAATTATGTAGGCCGAGCCATTTTATAATAATGTTTCTAAGAATACACAAAAATATATGGCTGCTTTCTTTAAATATTGAACATAAACTTACAAGGCATTTTAGACATTCTTTTTAACAATTAGAATGATGTCAAATATCCCTATTAACCGTGATTAGAGCGAAATTTAGTGTGAGATGGAAAAGGTATGATGGAACACATACGTTTAAGTGTTGCTTCCAATCTCATTAGCAATTATTCTTAATACTGGGGTGCTAGGAGGTAGAGAAGTTACTACAATAAAAACAAATTGGTACGTGTATTATTTTTAAACTATAACTCTGCTCTCTAGGAATATATGATTTCCTTAATCCCTTTTCCATTTTTCTACTTTTTAAACCCTGACCCCAAGCATGAATAATAAACTGAAGTTACTCCTCCACTTGAACAAAACAATGTTTTATGCGGAGATGTTCCAAATGCTAATTTTCTGATTTCAGGTGGACCTTTGAGAAATGCAGGTATCAAGATGTAATCTAGATATGCAGCAGAATTTGTAGACCCTTATTTTTTGATTCTAGGCAATGCCCTTCATACACAAAGTCATTATAACAAATTTCTAATGATCAACTATCAATAATCACATATATTAATTGAGAAATGTTTTTGTTAATTTCATACTAAATTGAGATACTAAAAAAAATACCCAATCCCAATATACTGAAGGGATGAAAATATAGCATACATTGACTACATGTCTTAGAAATTATTTCCCACATTTGAAACTTCAAAGTGTAATTATATCACTTCCAGCAAGTATATAGAAAAACTCATTATTTTATTGGTTGAAAAGCCAAACTAAAGGGTGTTTAACTGTTGGAATGCCTTCCTGGACTACAAAATTATTTCATGTTAGATTTAGAAATATTTCAAGATTATTTTTGTTGCATTTAATAGTAGTAAGCAGTGAGGGTTACAAAAGCCTGAAACAAGATAGCAAATTAATATGGGCAGGACAATATGCTAGCAAGGGCACTAAACTCAGTCTACACACCTCCCTTCATTCACTGCATAGCTTTTCCTTCTCAAAGTCTGAGTCTCCTCTGGCTTTAAAATGACCTAAGCCCAGAATGTCTTTCTCTAACAATATTTCTGATTTAGTTATATTTTGACAAAGGAATACAGCAAAGTTGACAAAGTTTCCTTTAACTTTGGAATTCTAGTAATACGTAATTGGGTGAAAAATCATTCTTTTACTTGTTTCAACTAGACTATAAAGTCCTTAAAGTCAAGCATTAGGTCTTCTTTGTCTGTGCATTTAGCACCAAGTACAGTGTCTAACACATAGTAGGTGCTTTAAAAGCATTTGCTGAATAAATAATAAGACTGCTTGTACAAAAATCAGTTATTCCTAAGTTATGATTTTCTGAATCAAGTCTAAGGGATCAATTTTCCAGTTGTATGTTTAAATATACATATTTAGATTAAAGATAACGGAAACTACTCTAAAGCAGAGACATCACTGAATATGATGAAGACTTTGCTGTATGCAAAGACGAAGGTTTTCCTAGGGTTTTGCAGCAAAAGGCAACCGTGGATAGAAAACCTAGGCCACTGATGCCCTAGAACATTTATTAACCCAGGAAATGTTACCTTTACTATAGTCAAAATCTCTCTCAAAAAGTAAAATATATGTCCCAAGTTGAACAAGCATGAAAATGAGTCAGTGGTAAGGTGTTTTTATGTAAAAAAGAAACTAAAATACTGTACCTTCCTTCACTATTCCCCATACTATTCCATGACTAGTCTCTAAAGAAATTCTGTGCAAGTTATCACCTCTACTTCTTGGGAGGAAGCTATTAAATATCCTTAAAAATCAGCATCAGGTTGCAGAATGTGTGTGGTGCTACTCATTAGGTAAATTTAATCTTTTTTTTTCCTTCCATGTCTTGGGATAAGTTCCCTGATACCTAGTTTTTGTGCACATGTCCTCCATATTTCTTTCATAATAATTATATTTCTCATTTTTCTTCATTTTACAAGTTGGATCACCTTAGGCAGAAAGACAGCCCTAAGAAAAAACATCATAGTTGTACAGGAAAGGAGCATTGTATAGTTAAAGCCCTAATAAAAAATATGAGAACCACAAGTGTCTTTAAATATTGAAGAAATACAATAAGAGACAGGACTCTCATTAGATATTGCTGCTGGTATAGCAGAAACCAAAATGATGATATTGTAAAAAAAAGTGGGTGATATTCCTGGGGTAAAATCTATGATAAAAAAAGATTTAATTAAGATTTTTAAGACTACCTTTTCATTATTAAGGACATGTGCCTGCTAACAACATTATTAATGCAGACCTCATAAAAATGATACATCAGTGAAAACTACCATAAGCCAAAAAAAAAAGATGCTGCCAAAAGATTGGATAATTGTTTACTTTTCAATGATTTATTTATCCAAAGTTAATTTATTGCACCCTCTGTACAAAGCGTCCTGTACTAAAGGGAAATATGAAGTTTTGGTAGATATACTATCCACAGCCTATTGCATTTTATTCTCCATACAAGAACATTGTCATCATTTAGCTCCCTCTAAAGTCATTTGCTTGATTATAAGTGGTTATTCTGGGACAGAATTTCAAGAAACACTACTGGGCAATTGGACTAAGTCCAACAGAAAGAATATAAGCCCCTCTAGAAATGTAGAAATATTGACCGGCCCTTGCTTGGTAACCTTGCTGTCTTCTGCTGGGGACCCACTGAGGAACCCTATTCAATCCACTTCAGAATAGTTTGCTCTTTGCATATCTGGTTGCCATAGCAATAGATAAGCTAAGGAGCAGTTATGAGGTTAGATACAGTACTCAAAACCAGTATATTTTGCAAATTTATCTCATGTAGTGATAAAAATGAGCAATTATTCATTAAATCTTATTATAAGCAGCCACTGTGCTAACCATGGCAGAAGAGGAAGCGAAAAGAAAAATGAAAAACTGTGACCCCTGTCTCCTAGGAAACCACAGTCTTGGTGACAGCAATGCCAAGAGAGAGGGGTCTGATTGTAATGAGGCCTCCTGCAAAGAGGCCAAGCAAGTTATCCCAAAGGTAACCCTGAAGTGGCTTCTTAAGTAGAAGTCAAAGTGTGTCAGACAGAAGCTAAAGAATTGGGAAGAAGTGGAAGGTGAATCTAGGCAGAAGAAACATGGATTACAAACTCCAAGATTTACAGGATAAGGTTTACAGCATTAAAATCTACTTCAAGGAATTAGATGCAAAACTGTACCCCACCTCCCTGCACATAGAACGATACACTAGGAACAGGCATTCAGAATATTGTAGGTTCTCAAGCATTATGTTTTTATAAAAGGGCTTTTTAGATCTACAATTTTAGAGCTATGTATTAGAAGGAGCATGTTGTGGTGTGGTTCGTTGTCTTAAGTTCATAGAAGTTTTAGCTCACATGATTTCCTTTGAATAACTAGATATTTCTTCTCAGGTCAAGGGAGGGTTTTAGATTGGCATGTCTTGTATATGTCTGAGTATATTTGAAAATTTACCATTTAATGCACAGTTGTCAAGACTGTATTAAGTACTTTCCTTAGTTGTCTCATTTATTTATTGAAACAATACTAGGAGGAAGATAATTTTTTTCATTTTTTATTTTAAAAGTAAAAAACTGAAAACATTAACAAACAGATACAAAGTAGTGCAAGAACAGTATAATCAAAACTGAATTACAGACAAGGTGACAGGGAATTAACAATGGTTGTTGTATTACATATTGATAACTTCAAAGTATATGCTCAGGAAAACACATAAAGATGTACGAGATTGATCAAACAACCTATCATTAACTGTTCCTTACAATAAAGCGACACGTCAGTAGTACAACCATGTTAGCCATCCTGGATATACATATATACATACATAATTATCTCTTTCTTCCTTTTCTGTTCCTGTGTTGGGTTGCAAGAAATCACTCCTCATCCCTCACTAACACATTCAAATAGAAATCACAGACGAAACTGATTTCTTAACAGCCCCAGTGCATGTATGAGTGTGTGTATGTATGAGTGTGTGTGTGTGTGTGTGCATGTGTGTATGTGCGCACACACATCTTTGTATTTATGGCATAATGTCTTTGGAAACAGCCAAGATAACAAAACTTTCATTTCACTAAGATGGAACCAGTATTACTCTACAATATCTTGAATTTTGCATCTTGAAAATTAGCTATTCAAGACTACTGAGTCTGGAATTTTTGATTAATGATACCGATTTCCTTTGAGTGTTCTTTTTCTCCACAAATTTTATGCTAAAGCTTCATTGAAAATGCAGAAACTAAAAAATAGCATCTGTAATTTAGTCCTCCATAATGAATTGCTAATTGTATCAACCCCTTGATCAAATGCTATGAGTGATACAAAAATAAAATACGATCCTGGCTTTAAAGAAACTTGGACTTTTCTAAAGGAGACGTACAGTAGAGTAATAAAGTAAAGATCACGGCAAATTGCTATGGTAGAAAATAGGAATTGGCAGATACATGCCAACCGGCATGCTAGACAGAAATGAAGCAGAGAGATTGGAACTCCTTGAGTTCTGGTCCTACATTCGCACCACTCAAAACTTTTTAGCTTCATTTCAGCTGTAAAGCTAAAAGGCTGCATCAAAACCCCTCATTGTTCTGACAGGTTCTAACTTCCTGTACAGGTTGCACTATTTCAATACTCGCAGACTGCAGAAGCCCAGAAATATCTGGCCACTGAAAACAAAGTGTGAGCAAATGGACCAAAGCAGCAAAGGCCTGGCAGCACCCGAGAGTGGAAAGCTTCCACCCAGTGTGACTCACAGGCAGAACTGGCAGAGGACAGAGCAGGAGTGCTGGAAATGCAGCTTGAAGGGAGGTTGACAAGAGGTGTCAGATTCCACACAAAGTCATTTGAATATTTTAAAGAACTTTTAATTGCCAAAATGCAATGGCAACAAATAGCAGATCGTTGAGAGTAACTGCTGATGACATAATGAGGGCCACAAGCTGAGGAAATCGAAATTAGTGGGCAGGATCATCACTGGCCTGAATTGCGTTTGAAAAGAAAAAAATAAATAACTAAATAAAGGGACAGTAATGGAATATTCCAAAAATTGAAAAAGGTAATCAAATTTCATGGAAGATGCTTAATGCTGAAAGAACTGTGTTACAGGAGAACTAAAAATAAGCTAGTTAGGGTAACCTTTCTGACACAAAAGTTGTGAAGAATAAAATCGAACAAAGAAGACAGTGTGATTGTCAAAGCTCCTAGCTTAGACACCCTTCATAAAAACTTAAATATTTCAACGCCCACATAACCATGTACACGGAGCCTTAAAAACCCATTCCACTTACAAAATTGTTTGCCAGTTTGTAATTTCTCCCATTTTTTTTTTTTTATCACACTAGCAGTGTCATGGTGAAGAGACAGCTGGTGGCAGTGACTATCAGTGACCTTAAGAACACAGCTGGGTTTCTATTTTTATTTCTGTGAAGCCTTTTTTCTTCAGCTAGCTTATGCCTTAAAGGCCAAAGCTAAAATCTATGTAGTAAAGCCAATTTGTATTGTATTCCATGTGTATATAAATATTTCACACAATAAAAGCTTTTTAAAAGCATACATACACACACCTACACACACACACGCATACACACACGCACGCACACACACACCCCAAAATATGTAAGGACTCTTATTTAAAAATCCATTTGCAGTCCAACCTGGGGTGGATAACTGGACTATACCGGGTTCAAAGAAACATTTAAGACTATGCAAAATCACCAGTATTAACAACATGCTTCACATTACCTCTGTTTTATAGAAGTAATCAGAAGAAAATCCAGCACATTTGGAAGATATCAATGAGTAATTCAAGTTGTAAGATTTTAATGACCATCAAGGATAACAAAAAAGCAGCAAAACTTGTTTCTCTTGGGGTGAATTCATTTTTATTCTCCCTTCCCCAAATTAGAGGTAATGGTCTTGAGGAGTTTCACTAGGCTCCTTGCAGATAGAGGAATACATTTCTGAGTATGCGTTGTAGTATATTTCTGAATATGGATAATAGCAGAGACAGATGTGTGTTTAAAATTTCTAATGAAATTGTTGTTGAGTGGATGAGAGAGTAGACCATGAACCCTGGCCAAGTGGTCATTCAGCAATCACAATGTGATCTGAGAGTGCTGGTCTGGCAGAGAAACAGCTTGGTAGTTACTAATGTTTAACGGGCAGCCAAATCCCACCAGTAAGAGACAGAAAAGATTGATGTGGTCCCCCTACTCATTCTCTTCGTTAGCACATAGAATAGGGAGATGCTCTGTGAAAAATATTATTTAGTATTTAATGTCAAAGATATTGGTGTTTCCAGCTGCTCACTATTTTATCAAAGGAAAACTAAAAATCTACATCATTAAAATAATTATCTAAACATAGATGTTTGTTGGTAGTCTTAGGAGAAGACTGGCTGTCAAGAATTTGAAACCACATATTCATTCCATTCTTACCTCCTCTCGCTGGAAAGCCAGAAATGCTGTCTATGGGAGGGCCTTACACCTAAGAGCCTACCAGACTGAGTTCTGCTCACAAAGTGGACCATAGTATGTTCATCTCTCTGTATCCCAGGAAACAGTATACCGGACATTAAAGCTCTGTTGGGTGAAGAAACAAACTGCAAATTCATGCACTCTGTCCTGCTACATTGAATTGTGCTAGGCAGGCAAAATTCCTCAGCTCCAAACTCCAGGGAAAGAAGAACAACCCAGAGGCCTCGAACCCAGGGTCATGCAATATTCACAGAGCAGAGCCCTCTCTGTGGGAGCTACAGTACCACCACATGAGAAGACACATGTGGAGGCACACTTGGGCTGGGGAACATCAGAAAAACCGTATCTTTGCACCTTAGACCAAGGACTGCTTCACAGCGGAAGTAACAGAAAGGGACAATGAGATCAATCACCCATGTTTGGTCCCATGTGATCTTCTCAGGCATCACAGTCAAAGCTGAACGTCCAGTTGCAAAGCATGTCCCAGTCTGCTGCTCTTTTCCTCCCCTACACTCCAATGTTTAGGTAGAATAAAGTGACTCAAAAGAGTAAAGTATAATCAGAGTCTCCCAATATCCCCTCAGCTGCTGATGCTATGGAAGGTTAGATATTGCTTAAGAGAAGATCAAACTGCCTTCTGAATAAGCTTCTTGCACACTGAATTGTGAAACAGGGTCACATGGTCAATGGGATCTAAAGTATAGTATGTACTTTTTCAGTAATGTAATGTGTTCTCTATTTTGAGTGCATATTAATCACTCTCTTTTGCATGAAACCTAAGTTGGTACCCATCATTCATTTCCCTTGAAAGTATAAAATTCCTTAGGAAATGTAAATTGAAGCCAGTCTTGTCTTGTGGAAACAGAATTAGTGTAGCTTAAGTAACTACCTAGAAGTGTGAAGGAATCTTAAAGACATGACTCAAAGCTAGTTTAGTTAAAGGTTGAGTAATATAAGGAAATCGCCTAGGCGAGTAACTGGTATTGTACCAAAACTAAATATTTCACAGTTACACTGGCTCTTGCCTAAAAATAAAAACTAGAGCAATACAAGGGAAAACTGCCAAGACTGAAAATAATATATAGCAGATGTAAGTCACTGGGAGTGATAATCATAATTAGACAAGATGTAAGATATGTGTTAAAACGCAGATTGGATCTTCCTGTCAACAACTGGGAGAAATCCCAGAGGCTTAGTCTCTACATCTAACCTGGGCACCTCAGCCTTATGCCTGAGACAAGAACTCCAAAACCCTACCTGGTACTAAGGCCTCCACGAACCCTCTGTCTTGGTGCCATGTGTCAACCTGTTCTCATTGGGAGAAGAGAAAGCTAGAGAAGAAAAGAAAGAGGTCACACTCCCTGACATTGAGGAGACAGCAAGCCAGAGGAGAACAGCCAGTTATCTAGCAATAAATGGCATTTTATAAAATCCAGCCAAACTATCCAAGAAAAAGGAGAGGAACTGATATTTTTATAAGACAAAATGGAAGACACCTTTGAAAATCCAAAGAAACACTTTGAAGGTGTTGATAGTTTTGCTCAGACTTGAAGCCAATTCTCAAAATAACTACCAGTTACCTTCTTTCATCTTTTAGCATCAAATAGTCTATTGGGATTTTACATGCCAAGCAAATTGAATTGACCCAAATAGTACTAAGAGTCTTAAATTTAATACTATTGACCCTCTTCTCTAAATAGTTCAATTCAAACACACACACAAACTACATTCAGTCAATGAGAATAAAGTCGCAAAGGCCTAATGTGTAGCCATTTTAGAAATTAAGATGTATATGTGCTGAGGTACATATGCTGTATCATTGAATTTTTTTTCAAAAAGAAGACAATCTGTGGCCTGAACATTTGTCCTTCTGTATCTTTTCAGCCTGCCCTCACTTCTCCCTGTAGTTAAGTATGTCCCATGTTCTGTGTTTGTGTGTTTATTTGTACCCCCATTAGACTGAATTTGTCTTTGAAGGAGATTATCTTTTCCTATGTGTTGTTTAATTGAGCCCCTAGCACACAAAGGATATCTGGTGTACAGTCGAGGAGCATACATGATATCTAACTTCCCCATAGCTATCCAACCTCATATTCCTTTGACTAATTTTGCCTTTTATTTTTTGGCCTATTGATCATTCATGATTATTTTGCAGCCCTTGACGTTCAGTAACTGCTGGCTCACAATGCAGCACCAAGTGTCCAGTGTTCTGTAGGAGTAACAGAAGAATTAGATTTACAAACAAGTAACAGTGCCTAAGTCTGTGGTGTCAGGGATAAAGTGTGTTGTTTCCATGGTAGAGTTATGGTATTTTTAAGTATGTTATTGATAATGCCTTTGTTATGCTTAAGACAGTAAAAGTCTAAGTAGAAGAGATCCATATTGAGAAAAAACATGATATCGAAAGTATTTTGCTACTGTTCTTTTTTTTTTACTACTCTCTTTAAAATTAAAAAAAAGAAAGTAGATGATAAAAAGAGCATGTACAGGCAGGTACGGAACTCAGTCAGAAAAAGACTGCATCTACCTCCTTAACTATTGCATTTCCAGGATTTAGGATAGTGTTTGGTGCCTAGTTCAATAAAAAATTGTTGGGAATGAAGGGCTGAAAACTTAGCAACTTATTTTTTGTAGGCTATATCCATGTGGCTTGCTCCAGAGAGATTTTAGGATAGAAATACACATTTTAATTACAAATAATTCACCTATTCCACTGAATGTTTCATTTAGATCTTTATTGACCTCTTTACCACGTAACACGTAATACTTTGTGTCAAGGAAAGCAAATATACTAAGACATTACCTGGCATCAGAAATGGATATGTAAACGAAGACTTGCAATGTAGCATGGTAATGAATAATAGAGGAATAATATCATTTGGTAAGGACCCAAAAGGGCTACTGAGCTCAGCTTGTGGGAAAAGGAGAAAGGATCCAGGAAAAGTTGCTCTAACATTCATTTTTAAAGATGAACGAGTTCTGAGGTCATTGAGATTGCTCCATTGATGTCCTATGTAATGCGTCATGGTAACAAAAGCATCCTTGCTTTGTATGCTTAGCTTGTAAATTTTTTTTAGCCATAACACAACTTCCTACATTTGTTTACTATTTTCCTTTACTATTATGCTAGTATTATTGCACTCAAGCTCCCTATTAAAATAAACAGGTGTTATTTCCACGGTCATACACCAGTTAAATACTTACTTACATTTTAAAAATATTCTTCCATTTATATCAAGAGAAAACAAAGGAATCTTATAGTTTTAAAGTGGACTCCTTAGATATCAGCTATTGAAATCCTCTGTTCAGCAAAAGATTCATCTTCCCCATCACTTTCTCAGTTTTGAAACTCATCTGTGATGCATACAGCTGCACTAGACCATTGACCACACTCTGTGTTTATTAAAAATAGTCACTTGAGCACTGGGACCTCACTTACCTGGAATCAGCAGTGGCCCTGCCAGGAGACTTTGCACCTACAGAAGCCGGTGCATCTCTATCTCCTGTAACTTCTTAGAGTATAAGCAACACAATCCACTCTTCTTGCTGTAAAGCAATGTAGTCACTTGTGAAAGTTCCACCGAAGATATCCTGCAGGTGATTCAAAGTCAGTGCGAGTGAAACTCATCCTATATTTGAGTTATAGACTTAGAGGTGAAGCTGTACATTTCTTTACTACACTTCTCATTTTCTACTAGGAAATTGTGCCTAAAATCAGGTTTAATGAATAAAAAGCAGTAAAAGCTCTGTTGGTGGATTTTTTTTTACTTCTATTATTATTATTGTGGCAAATGAGAATTATTCCCGAGCAAGTCTAAACATGTCTGAGACATTCATCATAGAACACAATATAATCCACACATGAGCAAGCAACAGTGCTCTAGCCTCCAACCATAGATGAAACTTAATGAATCTTTGGGTGTGGGGTGAAAAGTCACCACGACTCTAAGGTAAATATCACCTGAGCTTCTCCATGCATAAAACTTCATTTTTCTAATGTATAAATACAGTTATACATTCAGTCTCAAATTCCTCATAATCTGCCTCAGCATAGAGACCTAAACACTGTACATTATAACTGGAAGTCATCTTACCTGCCCAGAGTTTAAGTCTCAATTCCTTCTGCTTCAGGCCTTGAACTTGGTCCAGCAAGACTAAGCTAGATTTAGATCCTAGAACTCGGCCTACTCTTTCCTTCCCTCTTGCCTTTGAGTGTGTTGTTTCTCTCTGCACATGGTGCTTCCCTTCATTAAAATTCTGTTCCCTTGCCCAAGCAGGTTTAATCACACAGTTCTGTGGTACTCCTGTTGGTACATGCAACTCTTGGATCCTTAGGATTGTATTAGCATTGTCCTCACAACACACAAAAAATGTCTTTGGTGGGGATTTTTTCTGGTTGCTCTAGAATTTAGTCCAGTATTTGTCTGATAAAGATTTACAGGTCTGTGCATGAATGAATATTGTCCACTAATATGATTACTTACCATTCACATAGAAAATAGGAGGGTTAATGGCTGCTTACTGAATACTTAGCATGTGTCAGCCCCAGTGCACTGTGCTGGACATGCTACATCTCTGGATTTTGCCACAGCTCTGCCAGGAAGATTATATTATTTCAGTTATTGATGTTTTGCCCTTGAAAAAACTGAAGCTCCGACAGGTTAGTCAAATGGGCCACACATTCTCATAGAGCAGAATCAGGTGTGAGCCTAATTCTGCCCCACCTCTAAACCTGTGAGCTTTCTAGTGCACCTCTCTGCTGCCTCTTGATTATTGTAATGATGCTGAAAGACACAAATTAGATTTTGATGTAATCTTTTCCATTTCTTTCCAGCTCCAAGTACAGCCCAGTACGGAATTACCGGGAGTGCCGACGTTCTTTTCTCCTGCTGGTACCTTGTGTTGACACTGTCCTCTTTCACCAGCATATTCTACCTGAAGAATGCCATTCTACAATAAATTTAAAGACCCATAAAAGGCTTTGAAGGATTCTCTGAAAGTGCTGATGGCTGGATCCAATCTGGTACAGTTTGTTAAAAGCAGCGTGGGATATAATCAGCAGTGCTTACATGGGGATGATCGCCTTCTGTAGAAATGCTCATTATGTAAATACTTTAATTCTACTCTTTTTTTGATTAGCTACATTACCTTGTGAAGCAGTACACATTGTCCTTTTTTTAAGACGTGAAAGCTCTGAAATTACTTTTAGAGGATATTAATTGTGATTTCATGTTTGTAATCTACAACTTTTCAAAAGCATTCAGTCATAGTCTGCTAGGTTGCAGGCTGTAGTTTACAAAACGAATATTGCAGTGAAAATGCGATTCTTTAAGGCTGCAATACAAGCATTTTGTTCCCTGTTTCAATGAGTCAATTCACATTCACAAAGATGCATTTCTTTCTTTTTTGATAAAAAAGTAAATAATATTGCCTTCAGATCATTTCTTCAAAATATAACACATATCTAGATTTTTCTGCTCGCATGATATTCAGGTTCCAGCAATGAGCCTTGTAATATAACTGGCTGTGCAGCTTTGCTTCTCTTCCCTGTAAGTTCAGCATGGGTGTGCCTTCATACAGCAATGTTTTCTCCTGGTCTCCAACTCATACAAGTGTTTCACTAAATCTTACAATTTGGAAACCCAACTAAACCCTAATGATAGAACTAAACATGACCCTATCTCTAAGGAGCTATTGGACTATATTCCTTTGTTAACCGGGAGGGGGGGGTTGAGAATTTTACCCCAGAATAACTCAGTTCTTGTGATTAAAAATAATCTAACAACATAATGAAGTAAATGTACTATATGAGGTTTTTTAGTTAATAAAAAAGGTTACATCCACAGTGGGAAATAATTCTCATTAAAAGCGACAGCACAGCTTGCTCAAGGGATTGCTTAGCAAGACGGCATCTTTTTCTTTCACTGTTCCAAGCCAACATTTTTAAGAGGGCTTGTCAGAAAGGACAGAAAGTCCTATCATCTAATATTACATGAGTTGGTAAGTGCTCAAAATTAATTTGGTTTTGTGATAGGTAAGTAAATATGACAGAGATAGTGCTTCTACAAACAGAAGCATTTTGCATATTTTCTGCCTGAAAACGTCACTGACTTGATAGTTGAGAATGCATGTTATTTAAGAAGTTCCAGAATATAACAAGTATTTCATATTAGTATTCATCAACTCAGTCCCTAAAGTAACTAATTCTTTGATGAAACCTTTTCTCTACAGCCCAAACAAGCGAAGCCCTCCATATTACTGTGCTTTCTATCTTCTTACACGATATTATATAAGATATGATCAAAAAGATACCACTGATGAGATTATCTTAATATCTATTAATCATTAAATCATTGTGCATATTCAAAAGTTTTTTCTACTTTAAAGAAAGATAACCACATTTTTGAAGGAAGATGCTGTTCGTCTAACTACTATATTCCAGGAATAGGCTGATGGTTTCACTCTTTCCCAAAGAGAGACCACGGCCTTGAAAGCCATTTTACAGGTTGGAAGAAGTGGCCAATTTTAGCACACCTATATTTCTACAATCAATCATCTTTTGTAAGTCAGACTAAAACAAAGATTCTACTAAAAATGTTAGACACAAGACATTTTAGAGAGGTTATACAAGTTTAAGAGAGCTAATGCTTTGCCCTAGAAGGGGATGGCTTAAAAATTGTGATTTTTTTTTAAATTCAGATGAAATAGAAACACAACGTATGCCATAAATCTGTTTTAATTAGAAAAATCAATCATAGATGAGGGAGCATAAATACACAGTCTTCCCATGAAATGGCAATAATATGACATAGTGCTAATAAATTTACCAGCTGTGATAAAGTCAGCACATTTTGGTTGATTTATTAAAATGGGCTCTTAAAAATATGACATTTAAATGTATTGTGTATTTGCCTTTCAAAAATATATTCTTTGTGGAATTGGTGAGTAAACTACAAACTATTTTCTTTGTATTGCAGCTTTAAAGTGCACACTCCATAATAATCTACTTACTAGAAATAGTGGTGCTACCACAAAAGTGTTAACCATCCGTACCATCGTTTCAGAGAAAGAAACAGATCAAGAATGCATATTATACAGTGACCATTTTCCTAGAGTTAAAAATACCTCCTCGTTGTATGGTTTGTAGGGTACATGTGAGGTAAATTGAGGTATAAACTATGGATGAACCAAATAATTAGTTCAAAGTGTTGTCATGATTCCGAATTTGTGGAGTCCGGTGTTTTTCCCATAGAACGTGAGAAGTACAGTCATAGCTCAGTAGCTATATGTATTTGCCTTTATGTTAGAAGAGACTTTCTTGAGTGACATTTTTAAATAGAGGAGGTATTCACTATGTTTTTCTGTATCACAGCAGCATTCCTAGTCCTTAGACCCCTGGACAGAGTGAAATCATGAGTATTTATGAGTTCAATATTGTTCAAATAAGACTACAGTATTTGCTTTTTGTGTGAATGTATTGCATATAATGTTCAAGTAGATGATTTTACATTTATGGACATATGAAATGTCTGATTACTCCATTTTATCAGTCCTGACTGTACAAGATTGTTGCAATTTCAGCACAGCAGTTTTATAACATTGATTTATCCTTCAATCTTGACCATGTTTTTAGCTCTTCATTTCAGCATTATATTTCCACAAGTTCTGTTTGTGGGACTCCTTTTGCTGCCCCTAATGTTCTTCAAAGGAAGCAGAAAGGAAAATAAAGACCAGCTGTGAGAGGAGAGGGCAGACACGAGGATGGCAAAGGAGGCAAAGAGAGCGAGACAAAAAGGAGAGGAAAAAGAAGAAAGGAGGAAGGTGGAAATGAAGGAGGAGAGGGAGGGGAGAGCCGGAGTGTGAGGGCCATGAACGTATTCATTCACATTCTTAGTTTAAATGCAGGTGGTGTAATTATATTTTGCAATGATCTCATTCCAAGCGTAAGTCCTGCTACACCATTAAATTCCTATTATGCAGAAATTATATGATGAAAAGTACTGCCCAAGTTATAGTATCATGTGTTTCTTTGAGACACTAAGATTTGAGAGAGAGAATTTCAAACATAAAGCCACTTTTGGGGGATTTATACCTTAGCTGACAAATTAATGCTTCATCATAACGTTTAAGCTATATCTAGAAAGTAGACTGGAGAACTAAGAAAATTACCCAGATAATTCAGGACAAAAATATATATATATAGTTAAATACCCCTATGTGTGAAGCCAGAAAACTCTGAGAAACTGAATTATCAAAGCCAATCATCTATATTGATGAAGTTACTGAATAACTGTTAATTTATCCATTGTGCTTAGCTTTGTGACACAGCCAAAAGTTACCTATTTACTCTTTTCAATAAAAAATTGTTTTTTGAAATCCAGAAATGATTTAAAAGAGGTCAGGTTTTTAACTATTTATTGAAGTATGTGGATGTACAGTATTTCAATAGATATGAATATGAATAAATGGTATGCCTTAAGATCCTTTGAATATGTATTTACTTTAAAGACTGGAAAAAGCCCTTCCTGTCTTTTAGTAAAACATCCATATTTCATAATCTGATGTAAAATATGTTGTACTGTTTCCAATAGGTGAATATAAAGTCAGTTTATCAATTAAAATATGTATTTGACTCATTTAAAAATATGTTGGTATAAGAAAAATAGGAGAAAATAATTATCTAAACATACTCCTGCGATTCCATTTTATGCTACATTCATCGCATCCACGCACATCTTTCTGGTACTCCAAAGCAATCTAGGGAGAAAACTTGTGACGCGCTAGCTTCGAACAGTTCCATCCTTTAGTCTTTCTCTCTGTTGCTGATTCCCAAAGGCTCGAAAATCTGCATTATACCTAGCCAGAAAGAACTGTCCTGGAGATATGTTATTATCAATTATTTATGTTTTTTATTGCTGAAATGCAGCAGAATTAACAACAAAGACTGAGGATAGAGTCCTGATGATCTTAGAGGTTAATCAACTAAAAAAATAAAAGCCTGGGGAAGCCAGGCAGAGCATAATTTCTTCAGAGAATTGGATGTAAAGCACAGAGGACAGCAAGCTTCCCACATGGTGTTCAGAGGCAACTCTTTAAAACTACGTTGCTTCCCAAATAAAACACTTAATTGGGTGGAGAGCTCTCAGTTTGTGAGCACCGTGATGTATAAACAGGAGCTCATTCCAAATGAATGATTTAAGCCCTTTTCCCCAGATCTGTCCATTGAAAATAATCAACCAAACAAATGGGAGCAATACAGTAGATCAAACAAAACAAGCAACCATGGAAAAGATCTATGACTGGCTTATTTAATAAGCTATCTAAAAAATGAGTGTTACTGCCATTCTGTGAAAACCACATACACCAAAACTCTCCCTACAAAAAGTGAAAACACACAAACATTCTGAATTTCCCATAGCTTCATTATTTCTGTCTTTTCAAATTCTGTCATGAACATAATGGAAACAGCATCAAATACAGGGTGTGGAAAGCCAGCTCATGAAACAGAGCTCGTTCTTCTTGGAACATAATAGGTCAAAACATAAACACTTCAAAAACACATGCAGGAATTCAGAAAATGATTACTCACTTCAATTTGTCAGAAAGAAATGTGGAAGTATAAGAGAAGACCTTTCCAAGAAAAACACATTCAAAACAGCGAAGCTTGATCCAAGGCTAGAGGTTTGATGGGCTTCCCCGACATTCACCTATTCTTTTGTGGAATCATTTTAAATCTACAGAAAATATTTAAGAATTGATATCTCTAGTAGGAAGAGGAAATCCCAGCATGCTAATCAAATAAATGCTTGACAGCTTTGTGGAGAGGAAAAGAAAGGAAGGGTTTCATTCTGCCTCCCCACATCACCCAGCCTTCCTAAGGCTAGGGCCAAAATCGCCTGTGGCCTCACCTCCAACAGCTGTCTGCACCTCAGAGAAGGATGGGGAAACGGGTCACCCCTGAAGGCTCGCAAATCTCCCACCTTACACTCTATAATGCAAAGCACTTGACGGGTGGACAGATACTGCTGCTTCCGCTTTCACAACACTTAAAGGTAGAAAAAGTTATTTTGTCAAATATTAATAAGGAAAACGAGCTTCATAAACTTTAACTCACTTCTTGGAGACACCCTCCTTCGCAGTGGAGAACTGGAGCCAAGTGTGAATTCAAAAACCCCTTCCGTTTCATCCAGTTCTTTGTAGTCTACCTAGAAATAGTAAAAGTTACTTTACAGATGTCTGTATGTGTATATAACTATTGATATGTAAACAGCTTTGGATTATCCATCACATCTATCTTATGTATCCATCTGTATCTGCCGTCTACCTCCCTCCCTTATTTTCCAGCGCCTCCAGAGAGTACAAGTTTTAAAAGTGAATCTTACTGAGTGTGAGATGTAGAATGCAACTGGCTTCTCACACAAACCTTGGTTGTATCAGCCCCATCACATCAAATAAAGTAGCATGCCATAAACACACATATACTCTTCCTATATAGCATTTTGCAAAACTCTGCAAAATTTTGGATAATCTATTAGGACTATGCCTCAGACACTCGTGAATAAGAGAATTCTTGGGGAGCTAGTGTCAGAACACACATAAATGCCCCCCTTCTGCTTGAAATTTCCAGTAGGATACTGGCTTCTATCTTGAATATCTGAGAATCAATTCATATCAAAATACTAATTATGTGTACCTCCTGTTCTGGGACAGTCAGCAAGAGGGAAATTATTATTGAGGAAACTAACCTATATACAACCTAAGAAATACATTTTTATTTGGGGGTCAAAATATAATGCAAATTCTGTGGCTATCACCTTTTAGCTTGAAGCATCCAGAAAATGTGACATTCATACTTTGATGAAATTAGCACATTAACTTCATTAATGAAGTCCCTGATATGATGTTATAATTCAATAAAAGGAAAATCCAAAGAACATACACACTTATATATCAGGAATATTAAATTTAATATGCTGATGGAGGCAAACTCAGCTTTTCCCAGAGTGAGGGAGAAAACTCATTTGGAACTTGAACCACAGTGATTTATTTCTCTAAGCCAAACACATTTTTCCTGGTATCACTTACCTACAACTTCGAAGAGTTCAAATTTAATGAATGATACAGAGGCCCTAGGAAGAGATTCACCGAGCCTTAAATGGTTGCTCTATATAATCTATGATTCTTTACTGTAGCAACAATTTTGCCCTAATATTATGAAATATAAAAGCTTTAAAGAGTTAAATGCATTGCTAGTGTTTGGGCCTTTGGTAATATAACATCTATTTAAATGATTGAAAAAAGTGACTTAGAAATCTTATATTCTCCATGCTTTACATTCTACTCATTCTCTCCCTTATTTCACTAACCACTCCATAGTCTGGAACCCAGAGGAAAGGCAGTAAAGAAAGTACTGAAAAATTAATGTATCTTAGACACTTGTTAAACAACTTCATAAGCATCTTTGTTGGGGTGGAGGGAACATTTAACTCAAGGTATACTAGGGATTTCACATCAATAACAAGGAAAATGTTGTAAGAATCAGAGATTGCTATTTCATCAACCAAATAAAGTGAAAATGGTAAGAACATTGCAAAACGTTATAGGAAGAGTTGGGTGGCCCAATGCCCACTCGTGAGCCCAGTCCTCACACAGATATTGGTTTAGTAGGAGCTATCGGGGTCCCTGTGGTTCACTAAGCTTTCAAAGTTTTAAAATGTAAAAGTGGGTGGATTTCTTCCTTCATTTCAAGTACATCGCTAAAAGCATTGGGATGGTCTTTGGTGGAACTTTGGATTTGCTATTTTCTTCATTCATTTTGACCGTTTGGCACTTACTAATGCTAATTTAACATGAAAGCACAGCACACTTATACCTCCTGTGGATCTGAATTGTGCACAAACAAGTACTGCAAGCCCATGGAATTTCCTGAGAAAACTTGGGACATATTCTAGAAAAAAAGACATAAAATTTTCCTTGAAGACTGTAACGTGCTAACAGTAAAGAATAAGAATTTCTTGACCTGAAACACCTCCTAGGGCCCACACATGTTTTACATAGTTTTCTAAGTAGCTTCACAAATGTGAATTATGCTGACACATAAACTGGAAATCTTCCTACTATTCCTTTGACAAGTAACCTGGTAAAATGTGGTCAATAGCTCGTTTTTTACATACTCCTTAAGAAATTCTCACCAAAAATTTGAAATGGCTTCAAATTGATGTCTTTTTTGAAACAAAATGTATACTCACGCATGAACACAGAATCACATCGCTATCCATGATGTGCAGAATAAGCCTGCAAGCTGCCCATGTATTCCAGGTAATTTTAAAAAAAGAGAAAAAATGACAACAGTACAACCAACAGTTTCTGTTTAAGTTTCATTTGCTAAGATTTTAGCATAAGGAACATCTTGTGATTTAATTAATCAGAAAATGGCACCTGCTTGAAATGCTGAAATAGAGAAAAGCAGATTTAAAAAAAAAAATTTGGAATAAAATTTGTTTCTGGAAATACATCTTTCCTGTTGGTAGACAACTATTTTATGTTTTGCAAAACCTTACTGCCTAATACCTTTAAATGTTGACAAGGATGAAGACTGGGTTTTGTTTTGTTTTGTTTTTAATCTGAAATAAACTCTCTTTTTCCAAAATCTGCTTTTCCAATTTATAGAAAGGTAAACGTAGGACATGTTCAGAAATTTCTATTTTCTTATCAGTTCAATTTCAGCAGTGTAGTATCAAAAAACTGTGGGTTTTATGCTTGGCAAATGTGGATCATTTATCCAGTAACACAAGACCTTATATAATGATGGCCATTTTCACGAACATTCTCAGCTTACTGTGATAAAAGAAGAACTGGTCTTCTCTTTTAGGAAATTTTAAAGATGAAATGTAGATTAGACTGAAAGAGATTTACATGAACCTTGATTAGATAGCTTGTATTGTTCATGCAGCATTCATTCATTTATTCGTTCATTCTCTGACTCATTCACTCACCCACTCTACAAGACAATACAATGTGACTTAGGCAACCTTGGAAGACCTGTTGTCAGTAGAATTAATCTGGATGTTTAGAAGACCACTACCAAGTTGGGAAAAAGTCCAGTATCTGTTCCTTCAATCCTTTTTCTGGGAAGGCAACTTCCTCTTCAGACTGAAAGAAAGAGGGAAAGAGC
>PVLD010013798.1:0-54631 GCA_004027595.1 Dinomys branickii | reverse complement strand
AAAGGAAATACCAAATTATAGATAAGATAGTAGGGAATTTGCACTGGATGCTGTATAATATAAAGTTATCTTCATTTCTGCTAATACAAAAACGACTGAGGAAATACAGAATTATAGACAACATAGAAGGGAATTAGCTCTGGATGCTGTCCTACATAATGTTACCTTCATCTTTGTTACTCAGGTTACACAGATGATGGCCCTTTTGATCAGTTCGTTTTTTCTCCTCCCTCATCTCCGTTGCCCTACCACTCAATCAGTTATCTTCCCTATGTTAATAACTGTACACCTGGGTTTATCTATATCCTTGGACTCTCACCTTGGGAAGAGATATAGCTGCCTCAGACTATACTATAACATACAGGGGTGTATACAAACTGCCATGGTTGGAGGTGGGAGAGCACATATGCTCACAGCGGACCGCCCGGCTCCACCCTGTGGTCGTGCTATGGGTGGGGACGGGTCCAGACCAGTTGGCTCCAGCATTACCGTTCCCCACCCCTTGCAGCTGGGCAATGGGTCTCCGAAGCTGAAGCTACGATTGCCGAAACGAGGGCGTGGGCCAGGGGTGTGCTTGGAGCAGCAACCTCCTCCCTCTCTATCTCGTCTCCCTCCAACTGCGCCATGTCAGATCTGTGATCCCCTTCTCCAAAGGAGGTTCTGCTTAGACTTTCCGAGGGTTTCACTTCCTATCTCAGATCCCTCCCGAGTTCAGGATATCCACCTCCCTCCTCTCTGACCTTCACATGTTGCTATATTGCCATGTCTGAGTGGCATTCCTCCGGGAGGTTCTCTCTCCGCTGCCCACCTGATACCAGAGACTTTAAACACACACAACTGTCTTCGCTTCCTCGCCATGCGATGCCCTCCACCCCATTCCAGTGCAGCACAAAGCCCTGTGCCAGATGCCTCACAGCTGCCAAGCAGATGCCGAATAGATGCCGGCACCACACCGTTGGGCTTCTAAGCTTCCAGAACCAACGAGACATTGAACATCACAGACACCTTTCAAATTTGTCTTGGTTACTTTTGCCCATTTTTTTCATATAAACTGAAATTTGTTTGCAAAGTTCCCTATTGAAAACAATGCACCAAACGCACCCTTCCTATAGTTAGATGATGTTATAAACTTGTTTGCCCCATCATCACCTACGTGAGTGATGGCCACGGGGCAGTAACACAACTGAAACCACGCATGACTCGTGTCACATGTGCTATGGTTGGGTTGCCCTGCTCCGTCTGGTAACTCTCCCGCTGGAAAATGTGGTCCCAAGTCATTCTTTCCCACCAGGAAGGTGTACAGCAAGAAGACAGTCCCCGCCAGACACACAGTCTTCTGGGGGTTTGATCTTGGCCTTCCCAATCTCCAGAGATGTAATTAAATGTTTCTACTGTTCTGAAAATGGTTTTGGACAAGATTCTGAAATTGTGCTGTTATCAGGTAGCTGCTTCCAGAAAGTGGCTTGCCAACTAAACGAGACGGGGCTTGGGCTCCTTGTCTCTCCTTCTGGAGTTAGATTCTGGGTTCTTCTCCTCTTGAACAAAGAATTGGAAGAAACTCGCCAAAAGAAGTGGCAAAGCTTATCAAGAAAATAAAGTGAAGCATAGAAGAGAAACTGGCCCTCCAGAGTGAGTTTGAGCCCAGTAAAGAGAAAAAGAGGGTAAGAGCATAGATAAAAGTACACATTGCAGTGGGAAACACAGCATGCATTATCGTGGAAAGGTATGATATCCCTGAATCTGATTTTGAAACAGCTGTACAGTTACAAGTAGAAATTAAATCTTATTATTTTATTACTTTTTATAGCTATAGTATTTTTTTTTTAAATAGAGGCTAGAGGGGGGAAAC
Source organism: Dinomys branickii (assembly GCA_004027595.1). Lineage (NCBI taxonomy): Eukaryota > Metazoa > Chordata > Mammalia > Rodentia > Dinomyidae > Dinomys > Dinomys branickii. Next base: position 52,782 of record PVLD010013798.1, on the reverse strand, counting down.
AAAAAGCTCCCAGAATGATAGAATTTTAAAATGGCAGAAATCTTAAGCAATCATCTAGGTCTTTCCTAGACTCGAGGACTCAGGCACACAGAGTGAAGTGGTTTCCTTACTTGTACACAGTGAGGGAGGCAGGTAGGCGCTGCGGAATACACATGGACTTTGACACAACCAGGTCACCATCAAGATGGAGGCTAATTCACACCACCTGGGTGATGCTGGAAGTCTCTCAAAACCTTTATGTCCACCTGAAAATGAAAGAAACAGCTGAGAGCGGCGGTGCATGCCTGGAATCCAGGAAGCTGAGGCAAGAGGATCAAAACAAGTTCAAGGCCAGCCTGGACTACATAGTGACACAAAAACAACAAACAAACAAACAAAATGGCCCAGAAACATGAACCATGTCTATCAGAATTTGGCATCATTAACTTGTATCAAAATTTCTGCCCTCTTCCCCTGAGAGTTGTGAAATAAAAACTTGTTGGTTCATTTGCTCATTCCTTCCCTTTCCCCCTCTCCTTTCCCTCCCCTTTTCTCCCCCCTCCTCCAACAAGGGCTTGCTCTGTAGCCTAGGCTGGCCTCAACTCACTGAAACCCTTCTGCTTTAGCCCTTCCCCGGGGCTGGGTTCACAGGTGTGTACCACCACGCCCGGCTCTTTTGTCCCTTTCAACCAGTAGTTGTTGAGCACCTAGTGGGCGCCAGGTCCTGCTCTGGACAGGGAGGATGGGACAGCACACTCAATAGATGAAAACCTCCGCTTTCATGGTACTTACTTCCAGGGGTCAGAATCAGCCAAGCAGGTGACTGACATGTCAGACCAGCTCTAGGGGAGATGTATTCTGACAGTTTGAGGCTGCCTTTCTGGGTATCCTTGGCTTGAAGCTGTACTTACATGCCTTCATGATAAGATCAAGGCATAAGGAATGGCGCTAGATCGCCTGATCCTGGGAGTGGGCTGCATGGCCAGGTGTGGGCTGTGGCCTGAAGGGTCAGCCTCTGCTTCCCGACCCTTGGCTTTCCCAGGGCCGCCCTGCCATCTAGTCATTGTGCCCACTGTTCCCCAGCATACATTGAACCGCGTGGGCACCCTGGGCAGGACAGCTGCTCCTTGGCTTACTGTGGGTTATTTCCCAACAAGCCCATTGTTCCGTTGAAAATATTATGAGTCAAACCTGCATGGAGCCCACCTCACTCCCAACGTCATAGCTCAGCAACGCAGCACACTGCAGAGGGCCACTGTGTCACTCATGACCAAGTCACTGCCCTGCACAGACAGAGAGGGCTGTGCACCAGTCTTTTCCTTGGGTGAATCACTGCCCTCCACTCTGAGCTTGTTTCAATTAGGGACTGGCTGGGTCTTTGCCTAGTGAGTGGAGTTCTAGGTCTGAGCCCTAGCACCACCAAAATAAAGAAATATAGGAGGGCTTTCTGTCCCCTGCAGCTGGGAGAATCTTCATCAATACCTCCTGGGTGGAATTCAGGGTGGTGGGGGAAGCTGAGGCACCCAGAACCTGCCCCTGCTTCCCAGGTGGTTGTATGGATCTAAGCATACAGTACAAGAAAAGCAGGAAGCTCTTGTTGAGCTCCTGCCTCAAAATAAGAGAGAAAAAAAAAAAAAAAAAGAAAAACACCTCAAAAAAACAAAGTTTAAAAGGGGTTGGGGATGCAGTTTGCTGGTGGATTTGCCTGGTGTGCACAAAGCCCTGGGTTCTGCCCCCAGCACTGCAAAACAGAAGCAAAGCGAGAAACTGAAAACAGTGCTTCTCCTGAAGACGCACTTTCCAGAGCAGTCTCCCTCGGGATGGGGTCCTGGCTCAGCTTGGTTGAGCTCACCCTTTCCCCTCTGTGGTTCTTCCTTCTGCCATCCCAACAGGCCACCCTGTCATTGAAACTGGAAACTGGAGAATCACCATGTGCCCATCTTCTTTTGACAACCAGTAATCAACAGGTTGCCAGATGAACTTCCAGCCTTGAGCCTGTCTTCTCTGCTCTGGCCCCAGGACCCTGCCTTCACACACACTCCATTTTGCTTCTCTTCTACCTGTTCTTCCAACTCACCTCTGAAAGTACACCAGACCATCTGTGGACCTGGTACCACTCATCTATGGCTTCCCATAATCCCTGGATAGGGCCCAAACTAAGCTGCACCAAGACTCCTGTGTGTTGGTGCTGTCTACCTCTCTGTCATCCAACCCTTCTCCTAACACACCATAGTTTTAGTCCCTCCTTGTATTTCCCAGCACCTCTGCACTTTTGCATTCCTTTTTTTTTTTTTTTTTTGAGACAGGGTCTCATCTCATGGTGATCCTCCTGCCTCAGTGTGTTGGTTTGGAGGATATTTGCAAGAGGAAACAATATAATACAGGACACAAATTTTATAAGATTATTTATAATAGTCACCCAAAGAATCATATACAAAACAGCACAGAAAATCTGTCCACAAACTACAGACCAAGGAATCTGGCTGAGGGCCTGGATCCTACGATTATGTCCTACATGAGTCCAGCTGAAGACCTAGAGCCCATAACAATGCCTCCCACGAATCCAAATGGAGGCTCAGAACCCACAACATCTCATGCAGGCCTGTTTCACAGATCTGCAGTGGGAAGGCCCAAAGATCATCTAGAAAGTCTGTGCCAGCGGGATGAAGGATCTGTGCTAGCAGGCTGAGGGATCTGCACTGGAGCCAGGAAGCGATGCTCAAAATAAGAACTGGATCTCCCCTGAAAGGCACCACAGCCATCCTCACAACAGTGAGGTCCCGAGCTCCTCAGATGATCAGGATGGCCGAGTTCCCATCAGGAAAGCCAATGCAGCAAGCTTCTCCAGGACACTGACAGTGCACCATCTTCCCCTCCAGAGCCAGGAAGTGATGCTCAAAGCGAGGACCAGAGCTCCCCAAAGTGAACCGAAGCCATTCTCAGTGCCAACAAGGTCCCAAGCTCCTTGCAGGATGAAAACAGCCAAGTTCATCAGGAAAGCCAGCATGACAAGCTCCTCCAAGAGAACCAACAGCTCCTTACAGCTTCCACCAGCTCCCAACAGCAGTTTTCAGTTCTCAACAGCCTCACTTCTCCTTCTCCAGCTCTGCCTCTTGTGCTGCTGGCAACAGTCCCCAAGTGGGCCTGCCACACCCAACACCACGCGTACTCAGTTCAGCTGGGGGTTATAAATGGAGCACCAGCTGTCAATCCAGTACACTCAGCCTCCGCAGTGCTGGGGTTGTAGGTGTGCGCCACCATGCCCCCAGTTTTACATGCTTTAACAATTGTCTGTTTATCAGTCTCTCTGCCCTCCTTACACAAGCAGCAGCTATCAGGATTGGCTCTGAGCACACTTGTGTCTTAGCCCAGCTGCACCAGATTTTGCTCTGGAAATCTACTCGAGTTCATGTTTTCCCTGGAGCATGCTTTTTGGGTTTTCCATCTACAGATAGGCCTTAGACTGGAAAGCCTTGGAACTGAAATGACAAAAGAATGTTGGGATTATCTCTTAGCTGGGAACCAGCAACCAGATTCCTTTCATCACAAACAAATTCTATTCAAACACTGAGACATTTTATTAAGTAAACTCTTATGGCCTATCCTTCCATTTGCAAATTTGTTATTCCCCTACCTAACCTTAGTTCAAAGTCTACTCGATTAGATGCATAAAGAGACTTTCAAAACAGCACTGAGGTACAGGCAGCAGCCAGAGGCTGGAGCTTTCATTTTCATTTTTTTCTTCTAATGAAGCCCTTGGGAATACTGCACCGGGGCACAAAGAGTGTGCCCATGCGGAAGAAGGTAGGAAGTAAGTCTGGCATGCTGGCGCACACTAATCCCAGCACTCTGGAGGCCGAGGCAGGAGGATCACTTCAAGCTTGAGGCCAGCCTAGGCTACACAATGAGTTCAAGGTCAGCCTGAACAACAAACAAACAAAGAAACAGAAAGGTGACAGGAAGTGGTAATGGGGTCTATTTTGCATGTGGTCAGCTCTGCAGAGACTCCTGCAGAGTCCCTTCCCACTGGAGCTATGCCTTTCTTGCTGAGCTGCAAGAAGGAGGCATTGGAGAAAACAGGGCTGCAGGTTTTGCTGATCAATCTTCCATCATAGGTGTTTGTGTTGACAACAGCTTTCCACGTAGCATTTGTGCTCCTTATTGGGTACCCTGCCCCCAACAAGAGAGAAGATCCTACTAAATACTGTCTGCATAGTGCTTTGCAGTTTGCTAAGCATTTTCTCATGGATGATGCTGGAGTTTGAATGTGTCACCCAGTTCGTGCATTGGGAAATTAATTCCCAAGGCAACAGTGCTGGGAGGTGGGCCTAGTCAGAGGTGTCAAGCTCATGCAGCTCTGCTCTCGTGATTAGTCCAGGTCGTTATTGAAGCAGTGGGCTCTTCATGGTAGGAGTGTGCCTTCCTCTCTCTCTCTCTGTCTCTCTCTTTTGTTTGTTGAGACAGGGTCTCACTATGTAGCCCAGGTTGGCATCAAACTTGAAGTGATCTTCTGGCCTCAGCCTCAAGCATGCTGGGATTACAGGTGTGTACCACCATGCCTAGCATTGTGCTGCTACCTTTAAGGAAAAGAAAGTGTCATGTCAAATGCCAAACTGACTGTTCATTTAGAACAGAAAAAGGAGTCCCCACAAGGGACTGAGTCCCAGCTCTCTAGGGTCCCTCTTGGAAATCTCTTCAGGCAGAGCCCCTGGAAAGCTCACTGGGAAGGAAGGCATCCTGACTGCACCCAAGCTTCTGGTGCAGCCTGGAGTATTCACCAGCCCTCCCCAGGGAGCTCTGAGCCCCACGCTTTCCTGGTGAAGCTATGCTAGCCCCTGGCCTCTGGAGTGAGGGACCTGGGGATTCTGTGATTGTGGTCCCCAGCTCCTGCTCTGCACTGGGAATTGGCACCAAGTATCCAGGGCTGGCTGGGAACAGGAGCCAGCCCTGTCCTACGGCAGGAGGGTGAATCTGGATGATCCAGTGTTCAACACTGGAAGGCTCTGGGGCTCCACTTCCTAACAAGGGGTTCTCTTATCTTCCATGGTTACTGTGCAAAGCCCTGAAGCCAGCAGGCTATGGGACAGAGAAGGTGGTAATGCTAGGGTGGAGTCTGGGAAGGACAGGGTGCTGTGCAAATCCTAGGCAGCAGCTCAGACCTGAGCCGTGGATACCTGGTCCTTTGGGGGTAGCTTGAACCAATGAAAACAACCAGCATCATCTCCTAACTTGCATCTCCATCACCGTGATATGGCTTCAGAGTACAGAAACAAGTGTTCTACTATTTATTTAATTTAGGAGTCAAGGTCTTGCTGTGTTGCCCAGGCTGGCTTCAAGTTCTTGCCTCAGTCTCCTGAATAGCTGGACTACAGAAGCATATCGCTGTGCCCACCTAAGTGCTTTGTTTTCACTTTTGGGTGCCCTTTCTATGTTTATGCCCGGGCCTGGTTCTCTATGTATCTCTTCTCAAGCCAGATGTGGTGGTATATGCCTGAAATTCCAGCACTCGGAAGGCTGAGGCAGGAGGATCTCCATGAATTTGAGGCCAGCCAGAGCTACACAATAAGACCCTGTCTCAAAAACAAACAAAAAATAAACTAACTTTATGTATTTCTTTTCACTGAAACTTCACAACTCTATGAGGTAGAGAAGCCAAACTTCAGGTAGATTCTATGTCTTTTCCCGAAATACTTCTCCCCACAGGCACCAGATATAAATTCCTGGAGCTCAGCAACTCTTCTTCTTGGTGGAAATGTTACATTCACCAGAAAAACTGAGAGGAAGACATGATTGAGTTCAGTGAACAAACATTCACTGAGTCTTAGGATTCAGGTCTCATGAAAAGCAGCTAAGTCTTGTGAATCCAGTCAGCCTCCAATAAGAAGGCTGAGACAGGAGGATCGATGCGGACTACATAGTGAGTTCAAAGCAGCTGGCACTACATAGTGAGAGACCTTTTCTTTTCTTATCTTTTCTTTTGGTACTGAGAATTGAACTCAGGGCCTTATGCTTACCAGGCAGAGGCTGTACTGCTGAGCCATGTTCCCAGCCCCTATTTCTTTTTTCTTTCTTTCTTTCTTTTTTTTTTAGTGAGAGACCTTGTCTTTAAAAACAAAAACAAAATTTCAAAAATTGAAAAAACTGGTCTATGGCCATACCACCCTAGATATGCCGATCTTGTTTGAAAAGAAAAAATTACTCAGTAATAAAACCCTCTGAAGCCCTGGAGGTGTCCTATACAGTGCAATGCATACGCTTTGTGTTACTTTGAGGTGGCCAGGCTGAAGGAGCCACCAGCTGGGACAGAGGACTCAGCAGGCCACCGCCCAGACTGGCCACCTGGCTAGGAGCACTAGGGCATTTGGGGGAGGGGAACCCAGGCAGAGCCCTGCCTCGCTGGAGCAGATTGTGTGCTAATTACGGCACTGCATGGGCTGTGTTTGAAGTTAGGCTCATTAAGCGTTTCATGGCTGTTTTTTCTCTTCTGTAGGTAAACAGTGGCAGCAGCAGCGGCAGCCCGTAGCTTTCCAGAGAGCTGAAGGAAAGGAAGATAGTGCAAGCTGAGGGCTGACTGCGCACCCACGACTTTCTGAGCCCTGTTTCAGCTCTTCTCTCTTCTGTGCCATCAGGTTGGTAGTGAAATACTCCTTTCTGTCTATGTAGAATCTGAACTTCTAACAGGTTTTGTCCAACGTCAAAAACTAGGAAGCACAGTCAAACTTTGGAGTCCAGAAAAGTTGTATTTTTCCAACCTGTAAGGCTGCTCAGTCATTTGTTAGAGTCTCTTTGGTGGATGGAAGCAGGAGCAGTAGAGACAACCGTGGGACTGACTTCAAGTTTCAAGGAAGAGAGGAAGGGAAAACAGTGACCTCCCTGGCCATAGAAAGTTCTGAAAGGGTCTGGGTCACTCCTGGGGCTGGCACCACGGTGTCCACCTCACCAAGCCAGACCTGCTGCATGGGGCTAGCAGGGCTGGGACATTGAGGGAGCATCCACCCAGGCCTGCCTTAGACAGTTTACAATTTGTGTAACAGCCTGCTGCTCCTCGTTAAGCCTGTAGGATCATGTCTGAACTTTTAGGAAACAAGGATTTCTTTTTATGGTTCTCTTCACAGTAGTGAAAGCAGAGGCCTCTTCAGTCCTGTCAGGCCTGGCTCTGAGAGCTTGGATCCTGGTGAAAGTCGGGTGTGGGAGCTAGCAATCAGGACCCTCGATTCTGTCAAGCAGGTGTTCCTGATGCAGACGGAGAACTCAGGTCCTTCAAAGGTGCTGCCTGCAGGGAGTTTTGAAGAAACTGTACCTCTGAGTGATACTTTCTCTCTTAGGGACAGGAGCTAGCTGAAACCACCTGAAATTGAAACCACTCTGAAATTGGCATTAAACAAAATGAAAGGGCTTAGGGAACTTTAATTTTTACTAATCAAGAAAGGAAGCCAGGTGTGGTATAATTCCAGCACTCTGGGAGACTGAGGCAGGACAATTCCAATATCGAGCCCAGCGCCCTGTGCAATCTACTGACTTAGTGAGACACTGTCTTAAAATTAAAATAAAAAAAAGAAAAGAGAAAACAGAGTGGGAATGTAGCTCAGCGTGCATGCCTTAGGTTCAATCTCCAGTACTGAAAGGAAAAAAAAGAATATGTGTTTACTAAATGAAATCTGAAAATCATATGTAAGTAGAAAGAAAAACGTGCTAATGGCTCCACTATCCAAAGACAACTATTATTTAGTGTTTCAGCCAATGAATTTTCTACTATTAGAAAAGTATGTAGATAAGTACATTTTTTCAGTCATGCTAAGAATACTTCATATAATCAGAACTTTATGTCTGTTGAGCATCAATCCTTATTGCCTGTGCCCTACACACTCAGAGAAACTTCTCTAGTAACAAGCTATAGAAGCTGGGCATGGTGGCACATACCTGTAATACTTGCGAGGCTGAGGCAGAAGGATTGCCATGATTTTGAGGCCAGCCGAGGCTACACAGTGAGTTCAAGGTCATCTTGAACAACAGAGGGAGACCCTGTCTCAAAAAAAATCAAAGATGAAAGAGCCAAAAAAAAGGAAAAACAAAACAAAACACACATACACACTCACACACAGGTGCGCACTTGAAGAAACCTACTAAGAAAAAGTGTAGAGGAGGACTCATAATTAGCCTCTGACAAGGAAGTCACTCATTAGGCACCCTGACACCCTGACACTCTAGTAATTAGCCAGTCTCTGGAGAAGAGCAGGTATCTCCAAAGGGGTGCTGAATAAATAGGAGATAAGAGACTATAAAAAATGAAAAGCCTGTGTTCTTTCATCACAGGATAATCCAATGCATGTGAATTAATGGCCAAAAGCTCAGTAATAGCCTTTGTGAGGAAATAGGAGCTGTGTAGCAGGATATCCTCTTTCCGCACTAAAGCACCCAATTCTTCCAATTTTATATACAGCGGAAGCAATTAATTGTACTAGAAAGCAAGCCCCAGCTGCCTTTTCCTGATGGTCTCAAAGCAACAAGCACCATTGTTCAGTTTCCGGGAGAGACAGAAAGTTGGTCTCCAGGAGGCTGGAGATTCTCCCAATAGTTCAGTGGGACTTTTCCAAACATAAAAACACAAGTGGACATCTAAAACCCAATTCTTCCCGTCATCACACATTTCCAGCGTAAGCAACTGTAAAAAGTTAATTTTTCATTTGCAGTATTATTCAATCCTGTGACTTGATGCTAATCTTCTTCTAAACTTTATGCAACTGAATCCTTAGTTATTTGCTTTTGTTGTTTTATGTTGATTCGCAGCTGAATGGTGCTGCCTCTGCTTTTGTGATTAATGTGCATGTAGCATGGCTATTCTACGATCATGCTGAACCAATAAGAACCAGTTCATAGATGCACACATTTTGACTTTTTTTTTGTCTTTTTGAGACACAGTCTCACTATGTAGTTCAGGCTGGTCTTGAATTCACTTGTAGTTCAGGCTGCCCTTGAACTCTCAATGATCCTCCTGTCTCAGCCTCCCAAGTGCTGGGCTTACAGGCGTGTAGCACCACATCTGGTACCTTTTTGACAATTTAACCTGTCTGAAATTGGGATGTCTTGCCATTGATGATGTGTCATGGTTTAACTGGCCATGCTTGTCTTAGTTGTACCTTAAGTCATGGGGCTGCTTGTAATCAGCGGTATCTTAGTTTTGATGAAAGACAGGCTATATTCTGATTAGTACAAGGCACCATCAAAAACAACAGTAACTTGTTACAGAGAAAAACAATCGTGTCAACCACATAAATGGAAACTACACATCTTTGGTTGGATTCTAACTGACCTCATCCTGACAAAGATACATCTTGCTATTTTTGTTTTTATCTCCAATCTTTTAATCAATGAACCCATGCTTTTAAATATTTTTTTCCCTTTTTTCAGTACTAACGACTGAGTCCCTGCTAGGCAAGTACTACTGAGGTACACCCTCAGCTCCAATTTTTTTTCCTTTTTTCTTTTTTGAAACAGCATCTTGCTATGCAGCACAGGCTGGCCTCAAACTTGTGGCAATCCTCCTGCCTTAGCCTCCTGATTGCTGGCGCTACAGGCATGCTCCAATTTTTCTGATTATAAAAGCAATATTGCCCATTGTGTGGAGGTAAAGTTTATTGAAGAAACTCACTATCCCTTAGCCCACTACCCAGAAGAGTGCCCATTGTTTTTTCCCTATTTCCATTTATTTCCTTAGAGATAGGGTCTTGCTACATAGTTCAGGCTGGACATGAACTCACTGTGCAACTCAGGCTGGCCTCAAATTCATGGCAATCCTCTTGCCTCAACCTCCCAAGTGTGGGGATTACAGACCTATACCCCTATACCACCACACCTGGTTCTATTTCCTTTTTTTACTTTTTTCTTTTTGAGACAGGGTCTCGCTATACAGTCCAGGCTGGCCTTGAGTTCACTTTGTAGCACAGGCTGCTCTCGAACTCACAGTGATCCTCCTGCCTCAGCTTCCCGAGTGATGGGATTACAGGCATGCGCCACTACACGTGGCCTCTATTTCCTTTTAATCTATTTGCATGCTCACACATTTTGTTCTGAAGAGTTTCTTTTTGAGACAGGGTTTCACTGTGTAGTTCAGGCTGGCCTTCAACTCATTTTGTAGCCCAGACTGGCCTCTCATTCACAGTGATCCTCATGCCTCAATCTCCTGGGTGCTAAGATTACAGGCGTGGGCCACCATGCCTGGCTGCACAAATATTTTGTGGTATAGAATTAACAAATGCTTAAATCTATCTTGCTGAAAGTCCTAAAAGATATGTAATGTTGAACAATTATAAAGCTGATTCTTATAGCTGAACGTGGTGGTGCACACCTGTAATTGCAGCACTTGGGAGAATTAGGCAGGAGTATTGTTGCAAGTTTGAGACCAGCCTGGGCCACAAAGTGAGCTCAAGATCAGCCTGAACTGCATAGCGAGACCCTGTCTCAAGAAGACAAAAAAAAGCTGATTCTTTTGAAAGAGCTTTATTAATATTAATAATAGTACATATTTATAGGGTACAATATGTTTTGACACATGTATATAACAGGTATGGGTCAAATCAGCGTAGTTAGCACTCAAACCTCCTTATTATGTTTGGAGCCTGGAATTCTTCCTGAAATAGATAACAGGTGCATGAGAACTGGGTTTGCTGTCCCCAGAACAACATACATGCACACACATGCACACAAATCTATGTCAGGACCAGGCTCCCTCACTAACTGAGCTGCACTCTTCTGAATCTTAATAGGAGCGGTGGCAGGTGTCACAGAATACAACTCCAGAAAGCACCAGGCACACCAGGCAGGATATGAATGGTACCTCCTGGAATTGTAACCTAGCAACCCTGGTGCTCAGCACAGTAACCATAGCAACAGTGGTCACTGCTGCTGGGGGTAGAGCGGCTGACCGAAAGGAGGCCTGAATGGCACAGCAGATGGACGGATGGATGGATGGACAGATGGATGCAAGAGTCTGTGAGCCTCCCTTCTCCACCTGCACCTGACAGACCATGAATAGCAGAGGCAAGGATTTGGGTGCCTTGTGTAGGGGCACTGTGACGTCCCACCCATGTATAAGTGGAAAAAATAGAAAATCTTGCTTGGGACAGACATAGAAACAGAGTATCTATGCAGAGGGAAGGGTACAGGCTACAGAAAAAACTGAGAGTTCAGGACGGAGCAGGATGAAGTTGCTTTCCTGGCAGAGCTGGTATTGGGGCACTGCAGGCAGGTGAAGAGCACTGAAGAGAAACTTAATGGGGCTCATTCTGAGGCAGAGGAGGTCAGTCAAACAGACCAGTGGTTTTCAGACCTGATGGAACTGATGTTTCCTTAAGGGATGCCTCAGAAAACTGGGCAGAAGAGAGCAAGACCAAGGAGAATTAGTCCCAGTCAGGTACCAGGAAGAAAGCCAGGCTTTAAAGTGGGCAGCAAACTAAATGGAAAATTATCATTACTATTATTATGTATTTATTTTTGGTGGTGCAGGACACCAGGGCATGGGGCTGGGGCACAGCTCAGAGATAGTGCATGCTTAGCATGAAGGAGGCCCCTTGGGTCTGTCCCTAGCCCTGCCAATAAAAAGGGGGGGGTGGTTAAAAATAAGATCTGAGGGTAGATAGAGCATGGCGGGGGTAATGTGGCTCCTGGGGACACAGCAGCCTTATCCTCTGAGCTGTGCATCAAGCATGGACAGGCCCCCTGACACGTTCGGTGGATGAACCAGTACACCTGGTCACACAGGTGACACCTTGCCACACCTAGGAATGCAGCCTTAGCGATGCAGGCTACAGACAGCAGAGACAGGTGGTTGTTAATGACACTGCTCTTCTGCCAGGGACTTTATCTCCCCTGTTATCGCTGCCTGAGTCTTCTGCTGTGGCACCTTGGCTTCCTCTGACTCGCCACCAAATCATCACACTCAGCTCCTGACTCCAGACCCTTGGGATTTTGGACCAGCAGCCTACGAGAATTCTTGGACAGAATCAGTGTTTAGGAGCTGGAAGTGGTGGAGCACACCTGTAATTCCAGCATTTGGGAGGCTGAGGCAGGAGGATCACTGGCTAAATAGTGAGTTCAAGGCCAGCCTAAACTATATAGTGAGACCCTGTCTCAAAAAACAAACAAATAAAGGAACGCCCAAAAGACCAAAAAAGAATAGACGTTCAAGTTTTTTTTCCAAATATACTCATTACACTTGGGCTACTTATTTTGGGGCTGGAGAATGAGTCTATGACTTTATGGCTGCTAGGCAGGTGCTCTACCACCAAGCTATACCCCCACCCCAGATTGTTATTATCATCATTTAGGGTATTGGGGATTGAACTCAGGCCCTTGCACTCAGCTATATCCTGAGCCTTTAAAAACTTTCATTTTGAGACACTAAGTTGCCATGTTGCTTTCGATCTTTCCACCTCAGCCTCTCATAGTGCTGGGATAATAGGTATTGTGCCACCATCTCTTGCTCCCAGGATTATTGATTTTTATTTTTTAAGTTTTTAAAATTTTTTGTTTTTGTTTTGTTTTTTGAGGTAGGCTCTAACCATGTAGACCAAGTTGTCCTTGAATTAGCAGCAATCCTCCTGCCTCAGCCTCCCAAGTGCAGGGATTACAGGTGTGCACCACCATGCCCAGCTTTATTTTTTTAACCAGATAAAAACTATATATAATGTACTCAGTATTTTATTTTATTTATTTTTTGAGTACCAGGAATTAAACTTGGGGCCTCATGCTTGCCAGATGGGCACTGCATCAGTATTTTATATACATAAGATTTTATACATAAATAGGCATTATATATACTCAGTACTATATATAGCATGTGTATATGCATATGCATTATATATTATAAATGCTTTTTATCTGGTTCTGAAAAAACCCAGTGTAACAGGTCACAAGCTCACTGGTCTCAGGGCAGAGAAAGGCCAGCTGCAGCAGCTGCAGGATGAGGAAAGGATGAGATTTGCATGGGGGGGAGGGGCTGGGGCAGTGGAACTGTAGTCCCCTGGGCAGTGTCTGATGCAGAGAGCAGAGAGCAAATGCCAGGCCTAGTCTGCAGAGCAGTAGGCCTCCGAGGGCCTAGAGACAGGGTGTGGGAGTTACAGGCCAGAGCAGGGGCAGAATTCACAGGTGCAGAGGCTCTAGAAGCAAACACCTGGGGGCAAGTGAGGGAGGCGTTTAGGTTAGAGAGGGGAGGGCAGAGTTCAGACAATAGAGCAAATTGAGTTGCAAGTAAGTTAACTGCCCAGGCATTAAAGGGCTGTGGGTCAGTTCTTACAAAGGTGTCAAAGGGTGGCGCACACCTGTAATTCCAGCACTCAGGAGGCTGAGGCAGGATCGCCACAAGTTCAAGGATAGCCTGGGCTACACAGTGAGTTTGAGGCCAACCTAGACTTCCTAGCAAGACTTTTTCTCAAACAAACAAACAAACAAACAAAAAAAAGGAAGAAAAAGAAAAGGAGGGGCCAAAATCCAGGGCTCCCCAAATCAGTAGCAGAGGCAGCAACTCAACAAAGGCTGCATGTTGGGCTTGGATCTGAGCTCTGCGAGGCCTTTCTGCCTCAGGCCTCAGAAACGTTTGAGTTCTGTGGTAAGGAGGGAAGGGAACCCTGGAACTGGATTAGGGCCCAGGGATGGCTACTTTGCAGCAGCACCCCAGTAAAAAGGCCTTCATTATAGCACACAGGCGCCGTGGGTAAAGCAAAATTAAAATGAAGCAGAGGAGAGAGGGAGAGAACAAGAGGTTTGGGAGTAAAAACAGAGTAGGAAGTAAAATTCTATCCCTTTACAAAGAATTTACAAAGAATTCACATTTTCCAGTGTTTCTCTTGTGCACTGAGTTATATTTATATACATTCATCTTTCTCATAAACAGTTTGCTTTGCTTTGGTCCTGCTGAAGTATGCTGAAGAATAATAAACTAGTAAGTGATGTGGTATTATTCATGCTGAAAAAAAAATGAAGCTGTTTCCTACGAGACAGGTCTCACTGTGATTCCAGGCTGGCCTTGAACTCATCACATAGCCCACCCTTGCCTCGATCTTACTACGTAGCCCAGCCTCAAACTCATGGTGATCTTCCTGCTTCAGCCTCCTGGCATGTGCTGCTACACTTGGCTCTACTTTTATCCATTTAATATTGGGTTTGAAATCAACCCAAAGTGTCACCTACCAAGGGCATCCCTTCACTTGTCCTCACTGGGCTCCAACTTATCTCCATAACCACAAAGACTCCGTTCTGTCTTTGCCTCATAAAATCTTTACAACAGGAAAACAACTTGGGATGGATTACCTTGGATCAATCTGTTGCCTGCAGGTGGACATCCCATTTTCCTAGGGATGATGTAGTCCATAGATTCCCTGGCCAATCATCACCCTTTCCCACACCGCCATGCCACCTTCGAAGATGGGAAGGGTCTGGGGGACCGGGTCCTGCAATGCTCCTGGGAAGTCTGTCCTGACCTTGCTCACTCACTTCACAGATCTCCTAGCACTTACAGTGCTCCAGGCACTGGGCCCTGAGGAGCCACTTGAGAACAGGGGCACAGTCTTTGCTCTTGCAGCCTTTACATTCTAGAGGGACAGGGAGGGTTCAGACAATAAGCTAAATCCACATGGTGATTTCGGATGATAAAATGTAGTACCAAGGCAATGTAATTGGGTGTCAACTTGAGGTGGGTGACCAGGAAGGTGTCCTACAGGAGCTGACAACTGTATGAAGAGAGTCCTTCCTAGTCCTGTGCTTCCTGATTCAGGCAGGTGCCACTGCCTCTCTTGGGACCTGTACTGAACCTAACAGGGCAGGGGCTGACACCCCGTCTGGCCCGGCCCCCTGCTAACCTACTGGAATACAGAACAGGAACTTGGACGTGGAAGAAGTGTTGCCTCTGACGTTAGGGACCAGACCATACGTGTCCAGATGTCTCCTTGGGCTTACTGGCTGCTGCTCACTTAGTGGGCAGGTGAACTGGAGAAACAAGTTGGCATGCAGACACATGCCAGGAGGCAGAGAGAACCCTGTGCTCCTGCTCGGTCCCAGGCAGGTAGGCAGGCAGGTAGGCGGCCCTCTGTGCTATGCTAAGGATTAGGTGGGCTTTTCTAAGGAGAGGAAAAGGATACCAAGCTGCATTCTCACAGATTTGAAAAGGCGATAGTGATGAATGATACCATGACTTAACTAACACTCCATGTCCCAATGTTGCTCCCATTTCAGTGACTTGTTACAGAGGCCGGGCAGCACCAATTTGTACATGTCAGAAGCTGTATGTGCTAAAGTTCCAATATAAGGTTCTTGGCTATTGTATAGATGAACCCTATGTCAGAAAATCAATTAGGCCAAGGAAGGTGTAATGTCCCACCAGCAGTGGCTTTCTCTGCCCAGTCACATTGTTCAGCACGAACTCTTTAGACAATCAGTCTGAATCTGAGCAAAATATGCACCTTCTCCTAAAATTGAAGGAGGGTAGTATATAGGAAACTCCAGAAAGAAGTGATACATTTTAATTGTTGCAAGGAAATCTCTCCTATATTATTCCTGCAAAGTAAGATACTATAACTAAAAAAAACAAAAAAACAAAAAAACCTATAACTCATGACTTAAACCTGAGACAGCAAAACAGCTCAGAAACAGGATCAGTAAGGAAAACACAGGAGAGGTGGTTTGCAATTACGGAGGGTTTCTGAGGCATTATAAGCAAAGGTAAGTAAAAGACAAAAGGGGACATAATAAAACATGCACAAAAGCAACTGAAGAACATAAAAGAATTTAAACATTTACGCCAGCATATAAGGGAATCATCCAAACATCTGGGGCAAGAATGTGTGTACATATGAACAGGAGGGTCTGGTATATTCCTTTCCTTTTTACCTTTTTAAAGAGACAAAAGAAAGGATTCACTTATGTAAAGTGAATCCATGGAATACGAGCCATTCGTTGAAACCCTTACCAAGGGGTTAGTAAGGTCATCTTCGCTTAAGAACAAGCCTATCTCTTCTTTCTTCACCTATCGGTGGTCACTGAATAGTTCTGAGTTGCGTTTTGCACCGGGAATGCAGGGCGGGGAATGAAAGAAAAGAGGCAGGGACCCCATTATTCGCTTTTCCCGGAGGAGGGTATTCGAGGTCACTGGCGCAGAAGGTGGAGGGAGCTGTATTTATAGCGCATTGACTTTTCTCCCGCCGCTCCTTATCTTAGGCCTCAGGAATTTATTCGCCGGCTGGGCTCGCAGATCATAGCCCCGCAGGCCGGTCCGGGCGCGGGACCAGGGCTCACGGCGGAGATGGGGGAATCCTGAATGCTGTGGGCCCACATTTTTTTGGTGGCAATAAGGCCGGGCCACCTACACCCGGGGGACTTGGTACGATCTTGCCCACTGCCCCGCGCTCCGGTGGTGTGTGAGTGGCTGAGCAGGGTCCACGCGCCGCAGCCCACGGTTCTGGGGTCCCGGGGACCTGGGACCGGCAGGCTCCGCCACGGCGACTGAGGGGCTGGGGACGCGCGCAGAGCTTCCCCCTCCCCACGGCGGCCCGGCGCCCCGGCGCCCCCTTGCCGGCGACGCGTCCTCCTCGCCGGCAGCCGGGCGCCTGGCTCCGCCGGGCCTTCGAGCGCTTCCGCCGCACACTCGGCTCCCCTCGTATCCGGGGTGGATAGAGGGGGCAGGACTGGGGTTTTCCAGTGCGCACGCGCCGCCCTTCCCCTCAGCGAGACCCCACCCCCCGGGGCCCGCACCGCGCGCCCCTCCCCCGCGTGCGAGCGTCGGCTACGGCTGAGGCGGCGACGGGCGGCCGAGATTGGAATCCGCCTGCCGGGCGGGCGCGGGCGGACGGGGGCGGCGGAGGAAGGGGCGGGCAGGAAGGCTCGGGCTCCGGAGCCTCGGTCCGCGCCAGACGAGGAGCACACGGCCGGCTGCGCGAAGGGCGACCGGGCCGGGCTGCAGCTCGCCGAGGGCGGAGGCCGAGCCGGGCCCGCTCGCCGCGCCCCGCGCCGCGCGCCGAGGCCGGAGGATGAGCTCTGCTGGGTCCAGGTAAGTGAGTGAGGGGCGCCGCGGCGGGTACCCGGGAGGACCCGGCGTCGCGCCCGCCCGCCCGCCCGCCGCCCGGGCCCCTTTGTTCCGTGCGCCCAGGCGCGGGCCGACGCGGGAGGCGGCGGGGATCGGGCGCCTGGGGTCCGGGCGGGTGGCTCGGGGCTCGGGGCGCGGGGCCTGATCGGCCTGCGGCGGCGGGAGGGGACCGAGCCGCGGGCCGCTTCACCTGTCGTCCCGCGAGGCCTGCGCTGCCATGTCTGCGGCGATCCGCGCTCGGATTTCGGAAAACTTTGTGCTGCTGGATCGCACGTACCCTTCTGACTCCTTCCAGACTCCCAGCGGGAAGGTTTGGCAAAGGGGGGAAAAAGAGCTTGCGTCAGGGAAGAAAAATAATACGCTGTGCTCTGGGGCTGGCGGGTGCGACGGAGCGCCTTCGTGTTCCCGACGCCTCAGCTCCGTGCAAGCGCTGCGGGCTGTTCACTTGTAAACGGCTGACGGGCTCTTCGGACGCGGGATAGGAGCTTGGCACCTGGGTTACGTCATGAACTCCTTAAGATAACCTAGGTTATCGGATTCCACGCCTTTTCGGAGGGGGAAACTGAGACGCAAGCAGGTTAAAGAACTCAGATAAGTGAGCTGGGATTTGAATTTAGGGACGTCGTATTCCGGCATGCGAGGTGTTTTGTTGTGCTTTTTAATTTTTGCAAACTTTCTCTAAACGCGTTTCCACGAAGGAGCATTTTTCAGTAATTCCTCCTGGAAATGATCTTTGTTGGTCGAGTTGGAAAACAGCTCTTTGATCGCATTTTCTTGTGGGGGGAGTTCATCTTTGAATTAAAAGAAAGGTTGCCTTAACGCTCATCAGGATTCAGTTGTTGAAATAAAAGATCGTGAACCAGAGTGGAGTTTAGCCTTTTAGGTTTAAAGCGAAAACTTGGGGGGCAGCTCTCTGACCCAGCAACAAACTGCGTTTTTGAAAGATGGATTGAAATTCGGAATGCGTTTACAACAGAACTAGTTCTCTGTTCTTTTTATTTTTCCCTTCTCGTCCTCCATGGAGACCATTCTAAACATTGGTCATTTTTTTCACCTGCCCTCTCCCCTTGACTGGGAAAATTTTTGGTCTTTCTTACTGCTTAACCCCTTATTTCACCTTTCTCTGATTTTCCTACCTAATGGCTTGTGAATTATCCCTTCTGTTGTCTCTGGTTTCTTAAAAGTATACATATACAGTACTCAGGATTCCTTCACTTTACGAAAACCTTTAAGAGTGCCACGGCTTTTTGCTGCTTTCGTTTTCTTTTGCTTTTGGAGGCAGTATCTCACCACGTAGGCCAGAATGGACTGGAACCGCACATGCTCCTGCCTCAGTCTCCCTAGTGCTGGGATTACAGGCGCGTGTCACCTCACTGGTTAACTGCTTTCCTTTTAAAGTCATACTAACATTTTAAAGTTGTCTCCTTATAAAAGTAACATGTGATCATTACAGAGAAACTGCACAGTAGAGCAAAACTGAAGTCAAAATTCATAACCCAGTCTGTGGAAATTGCCAAAAGTACTGTAGTCTCCTTTTCCCCCTGGATCTGGTGGCCATCATGCATTTAACCTCTTGCCATCTACTACTTAACTCTGGATTTCACCTTCATATAGGAATCAGCTTGATCACATTTAAGCACCCTTTCTCAGTCCTCTCTGAACTTCCTGTAACATGTAATATGGACTCCACATTCTTCCTTTGTGCTGAGGGTGGAAGCCAGGACTGTGTATGTGCTAGGCAAATGACATTCCACTCAACTGGATCCCTAGTCCAGCTTCACATTCAGAATGCTTCTCCTTGGCTTTCATTCTTCCATACCTGTTTTTGGAGGGAGGCAAAAGGGAACAACATACGCAATCCTTCCCCTCCTGGAACCTAACGTCTAGTGGGGGAACGTGAACCGAAGGATGAGTTGTAGAGTTTAATGAAATATTGTTGTGATTATAACTAGCGTGCAGGGTATTAGAAGAGCTTCAAGTGGGAACCAGGGCTGGTGCTGATCAAGTTGGGAGTGTCTAGGAAGCACTCTGTAAGTGTTTGTTAAGCTGGTAAGCTTGAGCAGTGGTAAAGGAAAAGTAAGAATTGAGTAGGAGAAAAGGGGGCTTCTGTGACCTTATACTTGCTGTGTTCTTTGCTGCTTTTCTGTGTTCTTCCTCGTTCCTCTTAATGTATTCTCCAGGTTCAGTTTTGAGACCGTTTTGTCTGTCTAATCCTTTGACATGATTGTGCAGATCTTTTTGTCTGAATATTTCCCAAATCTCTTCCATATTTTTCTCCTGCGCTTGAGTCTTATTTTTTCACTTGCTTCATGCATAACTGTAAATGGTGCATCTAGTTCAAACTTGAGCTCTTCCTGACTAGATGGGCTTCTCTGGTGTTTGTTACTTCTCAAATTGTCCCAGACCCAGACCTTTCCTCATTCCATGCTATTGTGGCTGGAGGCAAAAATCTTTTGATTCTGCTTTCATGATATTATGACTCTTTGTTCTTGCAAACTCTGGTGCGGTTCCTTATTCATGTTGGTGTCAGGGTTGGAAGAGAGTCACAGGATGAGTTGGGCAGCCTCCCCTCTCTCTCTTCAGGCGCAGTTTGGACAGGGATTATGTGTTCCCTGAAAATTTGACAGAACTCATCTGGAAGAGTGTTGAGGACTGTATCTTTTTTTCTGGGGAGGACTGTTAGTACCCTTTCAGTTCATGTAATAGCTGTTCGTTTGTATAGGTTTTCTATTTTTGGTGTGAATTCTAGTGGTACATATTTCTTCCATAAATTTGTTGTGTTTTCAAATATGAGATTATTTAATTTTCACAGTTATTTTCTTTAATTTCTACTATATTTGGTTATTTTGCCTTTTCAGGGCCTCTGCTTTTTGCCAACTGTAATTCTTTTTTTTTTTTTTTTTTCGGTACTGGGGATTGAACTCAGGACCCTGCACTTGCTAGGCAAGTGCTTATTCCACTGAGCTATATCCCCAGCCCAACCCAACTGTAATTCTTATTTTACATGGATGATATGATTTTCTTGTCTTCACTTTCTCCTTTATCTAGTTCGTTTTATACCTAAATTAATTTTGAAGCCTGTTTCTTTTCTGCTTTGAAGTTTCTGTTAAATGAAGTTCATCCCATGGTATTTGCTTTTTTTATTGGGTGCCTGTTGCATGTCAGTCATGGTGTTAAATGCTTTCCAAATGTTTTCTGTGATCAGCTGTAAGGTATACCATGATTTTATCAACATGTATGAAGAAAATCTTCTACTTGTAAGGAGCCATCAGTTGTATGGGGCACCTCAAAGTCAGAGATACTAAAAAATGAAAAATATATGCATCTTAGAGTTGTTTTTTGCTTGTTATCTAAACTCACAAGTTCTCTTAAGAGAGGGTAATTTTCACAGAGTGGCAAAGCCTCTATAAAGAGGGAATTATGGGAGAGTTGTGATAGCCGGTTGAGTGAAACATTTTCAAAACTCTATCCAGTGTTTATGTATCATTATTAACACTCTTGAATTATAGTCATCCTCCTGGTTCCATGAACCCAGGAGATGGCAAACTCTGAGGGTGCCCAAGTGCCTTATATAAAACGGCCTCATATATGCACATAACCTGTGCATGTCTGCTGGATGAAGCTTGCTTGATATAGTTTGTTTTGTGCTATCTAGAACACTGGAGCTTGTCCATTGCTCTAGCTGTGTATGATTGGCTGTTGACTTATGAAGAGGCAGAGAGGGAAATAGCAGATATAGTGATGAGGTGATCAGATTTGCAGCTTGGAGATTAATTCACATTGGAGAATGAATATAAAGAAGAGAAGACTGAAGACAGTGAAACTTGTGAGCCTTTTCTGATCAGTGCATCTTGGATGACAGCAGATCATCTGGTCCTGGAAGGGACAGGACTTGGTGCTGAACCAAGGTAGGAGAAAGAATGGGCTGAAGAGAATGACTCCCAGGTTTCTGGCTTGGAAAGCAAGTTGTTTTTTGACTGAGAAGAAAAAATGTGGAGGAGCTGGCTTATGGAAGAAAATAATGAGTATCGTTTCCCTCTAAGGAGTTTGAAGTGTCTCTGAAACAAGTAGAGATTTCCAGGGCTGGAGTTGCAGCTCAAGTTGGTAGTGTGTGTGCTTGGTTTGCCTGAGACCTGGGTTCATATCCCAGCACCAAAACCAAAACACTTGGCTCTTGTTTGTGTGGATCTGGAGTTTGCCAAGGGTTTGGGCAGGAGGCAGGTATTTGGGAGTGATTAACATGTAGGCAGTACTGGTTATCTCAACAATGGGAATTGCATGGGCTTTCACTAGATTTGTGCTTGCAGGTAACTTTTTTTCAACCTGTTCATATTTTTGAAGAGACTACATTTAAGCATGGATGGATCTGATGTTGTAATTGGGGTTCTGTCTTTGTTCTGTTCTGTATGCAAAAGCTAGGGTATATATCGGGCAGAAGAGGCCCACTGGCAGCTTGAGGCGTACACAGTCCAGATACTGTGGGCTCAGGATCGGGAGAGAGTGTCTTTCCAGATGCATAGATTCCCTCTCCTGGCAGGTTCATGGGGCTGTGTGGAGACTGGAGTGCAACTGTTAGCCAGGCCTGGTTTGAGTATGGCTACTGGTAGGTAGACTTTCTGAAGCTGGGGTGTGGGGTGGGAGGGAGTGGTGGTCTCTGCACAGATAAGATGGCTTTAAGCAGGTAAACGGTCTGAACCTACTGTCTTTTGGGTCTCAGATTTTTTATGGTTATTCTTTTAGAGTCCAAAGAAAAATACATAAATGAAACAACTTTTGTACAATTTCATTCTTAGATTATGGACCTCTATCGAGAACTACTAGTCTGTTTAGCAGAGAGCTTAGAACAGAGCAGAGTAGGTAGACAGGAGATAGCTGTCCGCTTGTATTTAGGTTGAGGTCCTCCAAGGGCTCCCAGGAGCATGGAGTGAGGGAACCTGGCCTTCCTGAGATGCAAGGGCTGTGGAAGGCTTTCCTGAGAATGAGGCCTGCAGAATGAGACCTTAGGCAGGAAAAGAGAGAAGGGTTTTGAGGACATATTCAGTAGTTTCTAAAACAAAAAATTTTTGCTTGCTTTTTTAAAATTGTTAAAAAGGAGTGTATTTATTGTGGATAATTTGTGAACTGAAGAATCATAAAGCAGTAGCAGAATGATTAAAGTTTTGGCTTCTGTTTTTTTAAGTAAGGTCTAATACTGGTTCTGTCACAAACAGCTGTGCAGTCTTTGATACAACGCAAAACCTATTTTGATCTCTGTTGTTTCTTTGTCTTAAAAAGTGAAAGGGACTCTTGTGACCTTTTTAGAAAGAAAGGAAGAAAATTCCACAACTTTAATGCAGAGCAGTTAGTTGCTGAAATTGCAGGTTATGTAATGCTTTTGGTCCTGATGACATCCCTGGATTTCTGGCTTCTGGCTAAAAAGTCACTTTTCCAGCCTTGGCAGTCCTTACTAGTAACAAAGGCCATGGCTTAAACCTGTGGTGGTCTTTCCTGCATGCTTTCTTGTCTCCTTTTTGAGCTTTTTTGTTGTTGTTGTTTTCTTTAGGCTTAGGTAAATTATCTGAAATGTTACAAGAAAAGACTTTCAATTTTGAAGCTAAGAGGTCTGTACATGTGCAGATCTGTGATACTGTTTTGTTTTATTTGTATTAAACACAAGCAGTTTTCTTACTAGCAATTGAAATTTTTTTGTAATATGTTTTAGGAGTATAAGGTTTTGTGTGTTTTAAATTTGTATTTAAGAATATTTTAGATTCCTGGCTAAAAAGAAGCTCTTGATAGGAAATCTTACAGGCTGTTAAATTTTGGTGGTTATTAACATGTCTGTGTTTCTCAAGAAGTAATTTTACTTTAATTTTAATTTTGATTTTTTGTCTTTTTGAGACAGGGTCTCACTATGCAGTTCAGACTGGCCTTGAGCTCACTTTGTAGCCCAGGCTGGTCTTGAACTCACGGCGATCCTCCAGCCTCAGCCACCCAAGGGCTGGGATTACAGGTGTCTGCCACCATGCCCGGCTCAAGAAGTAATTTTAAAAGTCATAACATAAAAATATCTGAATAGTAATCCAGAAGAATCTTAAATAAGCACAAAATGTACTCGATGACAGCTTTTTTTTGTATCTCATCCCAGTTATCTTTCATGTAATAAAAATGTTGGGAAAACATTGCATATCAAATATGTGTGCCCTGGTAAAGAAAAACAGTTAATTTTCCTGAAAATGGTATTGTACTAATCATTCCTACTTGTTAAATATTTTTTCTCTGGCTTCTTACTTGCTTACGTTGTAAAATCTGTATTATCTCAGACTGCCTTCTGTTCTGGCCCAGTCTGTCTTTTCTGACTCACTCATTTCATACTACTCTGTTGTTAGCCTAAGTCGCCTAAATATCTAATTCCGGGTTTGAGTTCATAATCCTTAGACCTATACTGTCTACTACAGTAGTTACTACCACATGTGGCTGTTACGTGCTTGAAATGTGGCTAGTCCAAATTGAGTTGTGCTATCAAGTATAAATTACACACCAGCTTTTGAAGATAGTCCAAAAATGCAAATTATTATGCTTTTTAAAATGTTGATTACATATTGGAATGATACTGTTTTGGCTACATTGGTTTAAATAAGTCTATTAAAATTAATTTCACTTGCTTCTTTTTACTTCTAATGAAGCCACAGAGAATTTAAAGTTACACATTGTATCAGTCTGTGCTACCTTAATTTGCCTTCCTCCAAATCTTTGCCTATCAGAATGCTTTAAAATCTAACATACTTTCTCTTCTGTGCCACCTTTCTCAGTGGTCCAAACCTAAAGTTAGCTCTTCTTCTGGATCAGTATTTGAAAGTAGTTTTTCCTGCCAGGACTGCACATTAAACCCCAGGCCTCAGGCGTGGTAGTCCAGTGCTCTGCCATGGGGCTACATTCCCAGCCCATTGTGTCCTATCTATTAATATTAGATGTTGTTACTACAAACCTTCTCAAAGCTCTTAATATGCTAATATGCATGGTGAAATGCCAGTATACTTTCTCTGTATATTATCACAGAACTCTTGTTTTCTCTGTCAACAGAAATCACACATATTTGTAGTTGAAACTGTAAGAGGTACAGAAATGCAGTAGTGTGAGGTAGTGAACATGTTCTCTAACTCTACCTCACTCCCCCCAACAGCACCAGTGTTAGTATAGAGGTGAGTGTCTTTCTTTTCCATTGCCTTTTGTTTCTCCCATTGTCTTTCCTCTTTCCAGGCCTAAAAGTGGGGCCATACTGTGTATCAACTTTGCTTTATTTCTGTTCCCACTGAATATACAGGGAGACTATTTATGTCAGTACCTTATGATTTCCTTAACTCTCTTTAGTGGCCGAGTGGTATTTCATTTCATGGATATATTTAAGTTTTATTGTCAGTCCTCTACTGATGAATAATTAAATTGTTTCTATTTTTTTCTCTAACATTATAAACAGTGCAGTGGTATTTGTACATACCCTGTGAAACTTTTTATTATGTAGAATGAATTTTTAGAAGATGTGTTTATGGTATGAGAAGTGATACAGTTGATAGAAAGTGCCAATCTGCCCTACAAAATCTTTGGGGCAATTTACATTCTAGCCCACAGTGTTTGAGTGTATTCTCTCCTTCAACACAAACAGTCTGTTTTAATCTTTGTCATTCTGCACCCTGAAAAAATGTTATTTATGTTATAAAATTCCTTTATTGTTGGAAGAATATTTTTTTTTAAAGTTGAAGTTGGCCCACACTCTCAATTTCTTATATACTCCTTGGTGGCTGCATCTTGCCCTTAAATACTTTGTATCACCAACAGTATGAATGCAGTGCAAGTATTCACTTGTTTGTAGCTGTTGATGGCAGAAGGGTCCAGAATATGGTGCTGTGGCACAGAATAATTTGGTGCTGCAGGCATTTTTGCATAGGCCGAAGATTGGAGCCTTCTACAAGACCTCAGCTGTCATCAGTCTCCTCCAAGGGGCTTGAACTGTCATCAGCTTTGCTAGTCACTAATCTCTTCCCTGCCAGTTGTGCATCTGGGAAAGATTGAGTTCGATAGCTGGAGAGAGTCCAGCCCCATACCTAAACAGACCCAGTCATTTCTCCGTCTGGTCTCTTGAAGGTCTTTTTTTCATGTAAGTGCCCGTCTTACTCTTTGGACTTTCTTATTAAGATGATAACCCCAGATTCTGATGACCCTGAATTTTTTTTTTTCAATTTAATTCTCAGACTTCAATTACTGAATCTAAGAGTGGGGAGGAAAAGTTTTTCTTTTCTTTCTTTGTTTTAGACAGGGTCTCTCTGTAGTTCAGCCTGGCCTTGGACTCACTGTGTATCCTGGGCTGGCCTTGAACTCTTAGTGATCCTTTTCTGCCTCAGCCTCCTGCATGTTAGGATTACAGGTGTCACCATACCCTGTGAAAAGTATGTCTTTCCCAACAGTGGGCAGATTGACTTTTCTTTTTCTTTCCTGACTGCTAGGGAAAGGGTAAGCAAAATGAAATTTTTCTGCATTTTCCAAAATCTGCTTTCTAAAAATATTTGTTAAACAAAGTGGTAAATTATTACTGCAATCTACCCCATATCTTTGCACATGTTCCTGCACTAGTAGCGTTGTTTGTTAATGGAGTGGCATAATTACTTTAGCTGTGTTGCCTGAGCTAGGTATTTCCTCAGGTTATTCACTCTTTCCTGTTTTTTCTTAGCATCTTATCAATTTGCATAGAGCCACAAATGGTTTGTAACAGATTCTTCTGGTTATATGATTGTGGAAAAATAGCCAAAAAAGTCATTTAGTTAAATGTTCACATACAGAGCAGAAAAGTTTTTAAAAGAATAGAGAAATCCTCATAGTCATTACAGTTACTTTCTATTAATCTGGGTAGGAAATAACTAAAAAGTTAATTAAATCTTGGCTTTATGCAGTTAGTTATCTGTCTATACATTTGTTGTATTCTGTACCTTTTATTCTGGTTAGTAGGTTTTTTTGTCTTGAACTCTTATTTCCTCATGTAAAAAGGGGAGTGATGTTGGTTCTCTCATAGGGTTACCCTGAGCACTGAATGAATGAGTGTGGTGAAGCATTTTCGTGGTCCCTTGGGATTAGTAACTTGATCATGTTAGTAAAGATGAATATTTGTGAGAGAAATTAGTTGGAGATAGTTGGGCTTTAAAAAGCAAATTTGAGTGGCTATATATAAAGGGTCCTTAAAAGTCTAACACTTGCAAAGTGCATTAATTTTATTTACATTATTAATATTCACATTTCAATTATAAAATTATCTATTAGCATTGGCAAATTGATAAAACAGATTTTTTGATATTTCCGTTTTGTTCATCAAAATTCTGAGGCTAATGAATGTCCAACCAAGATCAAACAGGTAAGAATAAAAGGTAAACAGAGTTAGGCTTTACCTGTTCTATCAGAATAAGTGACTAGGACCTTTGAGTAAAGTATAAAGTGAAGTCAAGGACTGCATGTTCTGAAGAAGTTCCCAGTTACTCAGAGGCCAGAGCCATTTCTGCTGCTTAGAAAAATTTGGAGAGCTGAGTGTGGTGGTGCATGCCTGTAATCCCAGCTACTCAGGAGGCTGAGGCAGGAGGAGTATAAGTTTGAGGGCAGCCTGGGTAACTTAGTCCACCCTGTCACAAAATAAAATAAGACGGGCTGCATTGTAGCTTGGTGGTGAGTGCTTGCCTAGCATGCACAAGACCCTGATTCACTGCAAAAAAAAAAAAAAAAAAAGCAGAATCAGGTCAGCAGTTGGAGGAGGGGACTTGTGCACAGTAGTCACTGCAGTGATTAGTTCACCTAGAAGGAAAGCACCATAGTTTCTGTTCCCTTCTGCCTTCTGGGTGTCCTTTCCTTAGAAGCTTAGAAGTTTGGGGAGAGCCAAGCCTGGAGGTAAAGAACATTGGCAAAAACCAGAGTGAGCCATCTCATTAGCTAGGTCACTCTCATCATGCACCTGCCTGTTCCAGCAAGCAGTAACAGAAGTTGAAATGTCAGTGTGGACAATGGGGGGTGGCAGTAACCTAAATGGATTTGATGGAGTTCGGGTTACATAGTTGAAGTACAGAACAGTGCGTCTGGAGATGGGAGCCACAGTAGTAGTTAGAAGAGGTTGAGCTGAAGCACATGTTTAGGCAGGACAGTGGTTAAGAGCTCCTCATCCTCTCAGTCACCAAAGAGCTCCACTGGTTCCCAGAAGAAAAGCCATTCTTTGGCTTCCTGTGATACAGGCAGTATTGTCAGTGTTAGCCAGGGAAGCATCAGCAGTTATAAGTCAATGCAGAAGGGCTCAGATACTGAGATGGCTTATTCTAGCCCTTAGCATCCCTCCCTTATGATCAGACCACGCCCTTGGCCAAGTGAGCACTCTTGGGACCATGGAGAGAAAGGCGTGGTTGTGTGATGGAAAAGTAAAGTTTTCAACTGCAGTAAATTGGCCTAGACTAGACTTTTTAGTAACTGAAAGCTACTGGAAAGCTATAGGAATTTTTCCAAAATACCTTTAAAAGGTAGAAAAGAGAGATTTGGCCAGCTGTGATTGGGGAAAAGGACTGGAAAAAGAAAGCTCTGGTTTGTAATGGTGTCAGACTATGAAGATTATATAGGTATCACTCAGGTCCTGCTGAAACCCGTGGGCACCACACCCTGACTCCTTTTTGTATGAAGTTTTAATATTATAATAGTGTTACATATAACAATTTGATCTCACTGCTTTTGTTTTTGTCCAGTATAGCTTTAGTGTTAAGTATATCGTAATTTAATTCTGAATCAGATTTATAAACTATATTTTATGATAACCCTTTAAATTGGAAAATAATCCAAAATATCTTGTTTCTTAGTTTTTATGTAGTTGAAGTTTATCAGACCTTGGAAACATTAAATAAAATATTCAGTAAAAGCAGTTTAATATATTACATTTTTACTTAGTAAAAGTACTTAGTACTTAGGACATTTTGAGTTTTATGAAGATTAATTTTCAACCATTATACACATATAAAAGGGAGGTAGATTTTCATTTAAGGACTGTGGAGTGATAAAATACAAGATTGAGATGGATTAAATAATGTCTTACATATTTCTGTGCTATCTACCAGGCTCATTTTGACTCCTACACACAAATCCATTGAATCCCTGCAGTATTCTTTGACTCAGGCACTGTTATCATTCTCCTTTATGCACAAGGAAGCTGAGGACACAGAGGTTAGTTAACAGGTCAGGGACTAAACAGCTAGTCAGTGCCCAGCTGTGCTCGAGCCCAGGGAGGGTGACTTATGAGTCCATGCCTCTGATAAGAATTATGCCAGTCCTCCAATGGACTAGGGTGATTTTAGGATGAATGTGTGTACTACACGTACTTTTCTTAATACCTGTTTTCATTGTCTGTTCTGTACACAGAACAGATAAATTTGCCTGTGTTTGTTGTGGTACCTGAGTTATTTGGTAAAATATTACTAGCCACAGTGTATGTGTTTGTATATTTATATATGCATGTATTATATGTTTACTCTTACTTTTTAATACTTAAAATATATCTGAGAGTTTTCACAAGTGACTTTTTGATACTGTTTGACTTGACTGATTTTTTTTCCCATTGTGTCATAAGTAATTTTAAGAGGTGGTTAAGAGGTGTGAAAACCTAATTTTATCCATTAACAGTATGAATATGATTGTGGATATCATTAGTCGCTCCTCCTGTTCCATAAAAATTGCTAAAATACAATTTGTTATGGCATGTAGACATCTACAAATAATCACTTCCTCTGAAAATTTCTCAAGTTTTTCTTTCCTCCTGATTAAAAAGTAATGCAAACAGAGCAATTGAAACAAATAGCAAATCCTCCAGAAAAAAGTAAAAAAAAATCTTAGTTTTATTTATACTTTTCAAAAATAGTATCTGTGCAGGGCCTTGTAGTGCACACTTGTAATCCCAGCACTTGGGAGGCTGAGGCAGGAGGATTGTGGCGAGTTCGTGGCCAGCCTGGGCTACATAAGGAGTTCAAGGGCAGACTGAACTATACTGTGAGATCTGGTCTCAAAAACAAAAACAAAAACAAAAACAAAACACAAAAAAACCCGATCTAACAAAAATAGTATCTGTATTCTAATATAAACACCAGGCACTACTTAGTGTTCTTACCATAACGTAAGAATTTAGAAAATAAGGTGAATGAAGTTGAGGTTCCACTCATGCATTATGTCTGAATAGTTGAACTCAAAATATAAGAAACTTGAAATTAAGGGGTGCTGTCTAAATAGAAATAAAAAGTTATGAACATTTTTCTTTGTCTTGTCCTAGTTATGCAGTTGTGATTTTCTTTCCCCGTGTATATTCTTTTCCTTTTCTGCTTTGCAACTTTTAGGCTTTAAAAAGAGATTTCAGTAATGGTTCAAATTTGATGTGTTTTTCTGTAATACAGTAATGGACTGAAAAAGAATAAGATGTGGGGAGGTACAACCTAAACTGAGGGAGGTCAAAAACCAGATGGAAATGAAAATTCAAAACCTCCTGCAGGATGAAGCTAGAAAGAATAGAATCTAAACATTGAAATTATACATCTGCTAGGCAGCTGTGCATTCTTTATTCATAGGTTCTATTGCAGAAACAGCAAAAGAAACTTAGAAAGAAAAACATCCGAAATAAGTGGAGCATGTATTATCAGTAATTATGATATGTACATTTAAATTGTGTGATGTACATTTAATTAATCTTCAAATACATTCCTATTTTCTAGGAGTTATACAAATACTCTTCTCAAAATAGCATCCCTTTTTTGGGATTGAATTTACGTTTCTCATTTATGTCTTCAGCACCGAATCTGTGTATTATTAAATTATGTCAGGAGATTGTCAGTGCTACTGAGAAGAATGCTATTGTAAGTTTGTCTTTGCTTTCTTTTTTGTTAGTTATAGGATGGATTGTCAAAAAGAATCAAAAAGTTAGGGGCTGGGGATATAGCTCAGTGGAATAAGCGCCTGCCTAGCAAGTGCAGGGTCCTGAGTTCGATCCCCAGTACCGCCAAAAAAAAAAAAAAAAAAAAAAAAAGAATCAAAAAGTTTGGTAACCCAGTAACTAGTGAAGAAGTAGAAAAAATTGTAAAAGGTATATCCTTTAAGAGGGCCCAATGTTTTTTTTTTTGGCCCAATGTTTTTATAAGACTTTAAAACTTAATTGGTGATTCCTATCCTACACAGATTTTTAAGGGGAAAGAAATATGCAACAGAGTTGTTCTTTGAAGCTGGCAAGTCTTGCTAGCAAAATCAGATAAGGATAGCACCAAAACAGAAAATGAGGCTATTCTGAGGTACTACTCACTTGTCAAATTTGCAGTGAAATACTACAAGTTGAATAAAGTGTTTTGAAACCATAGGCTAAAGCCAGCTTGGAAATTTGAGGATGATTTGACCTTCAGAAATCTGTGTCATTTATACTGTATCAGTGAAGGAGTAAGGCATACATTTTTTTTTTTTTATATATACTGGGAATGGAACTTGGGACCTTTTGCTTGCCAGGCAGGTGCTGTCCCATTGAGCTATATTCCTGGTGAGTAAGGCAATACAGCTGTCTCATTTGATGACCAGAAATATTAGATAAAATCAGATAACCATTTCTGGTAGACTAGCTTTAGGAAGAGAAGGAAACTTCCTTAACCCGATTGAAGGGTAAAACTACCCTAGATGATAAAGCAAACCCAACTTGTAAAATATTTTCCATGAAAGAATATGAAGAGCTCATTTTTACTGTTGTTATTAATGATGGAAACTTTAGCCATTGGAATAAGAGAAGCTAAAGAAAAAAAGACATAAATATTTGAAGGGAAAGTCAGAATGCATACTGTTTGGCTGTATTCTCTGCCAAGCATTCAGGCTACCCAAAAAAGCCAAGAGAAGCAGTAGACAGAAAACCAATAATGAAGTCTGTAACATAGCTGTGTATGTGGTAAAGGAAGAAATTGTAGGCTTCCCACACACCAGCAGCAGCCTCTCAGTGAGAGAGAAGCACTGTCAGCACTTGGTGCACTTGACAAGATGTGCCTGTTAATCCTGGGACTGCTTGGCATTTCCGCAGCTACAATGCTTGCATCATGAGGAGAGTGCTCTGGAAGAGGAGGTTTCCAGTGTTTTTGCTTACCCCAACAGGAATGCCAATGTTTTACAGGGTTTTGAAAGGTGCACACAAGGCTGGGGGCATTCTGAGTGCCCCAGGGAGCTTAGACTATCCTCTGATGCCCATCTCAACTTTCTATAAAGACCACAGGGAGAGCGAGAATCACTGAGTTCCCTGCCATTGTATCCTGCATGATGAGTGAGTACCCAGGGATACATGAAGGAAAACAGGGAGTTCCCTCTAACAAACACTAGTATTTTATTTTATTTTTTATGTAATATGTGCTTGGGTAATATGTACATTCAAGCACTTCGTAAAAGTGAACTTTGCTCTGCTTTCCTTGCTCACCTCCTTCCTCAGTTTACTCTTCTCACTGGTAATTGCTGCTAACATTTTTGTGCTTTACAAAGACCCACATCCATTCTGGCTTCCTATACATTCTGGCTGTGAGAATGCCCTGCCCTATCTTGCCCTTTCTACTTGTTTCCTGTCTTCTTGCTCATTTTATCCTGGAGCTGGGGTTCCTTCTCCTACAGCTCTGTGTATTCCCTGTGGCCTTGTGTTTTCTTGTCTTTTCTTGCACTACTGTTCAGCTTTGCCTTGAACCTTTTTTTTGGTTTTGTCTTGCTTTTTTGAAATAAGGTTTCACTGTATAGTTGAGATTGGCCTTGAACTCACCATGTAGCCCAGGCTGGCCTAAAACTTGCAGCAGTCCTCCTGCCTCAGTCTCCCAAGTGCTGTGATTACAGGCATGTGCCACCACACCCGGCCAGCCTTGAAATTTTTTGGTCAGCCCCCTTTTTCTGAGCTTTTTAGTCACCTTCTTTTACTTTTCTGGCAGGTTCTGCCTCTTTTTCTCAGACTAATGCTTTTGATGGGTAAAATACAATATATAAGATTGCAAAGGAAATTAGTTATATTGAAATACAGCTGTTAAAGTAATTAAACATTTTTAGATATATGTAGTAATATGTTCTTTTATTAACTCAATAAGCCAGTGGCAGGTTTTCATAAATGCCCTGGTGTTAAAATAGTGATGAGCATAAATAATATTTGTATTACAATAAATAATTTGTTGAGAATATCTGATTTATTTTTATTACAAAGTTACAGGTATTGTTAGTATGACTGTGGGCCTTGGCTTACTCTAGTAATTAAAGAAAAAAATTGAAGTTCAGCTTGAGTTTAGGAAAAAATAAAGATGTGATGTATTTCCATATAAGTCCCTGGGCCTGTATAACGTGCAGCCGCAGTGTAGGACACCAGTTCTGCAGCCTGCTCAAGGGGTGGGATTTTTCTCTTCCAGACCCCTTGAGGAGGCCTGAGAGTGGGTGATGCTCCTTCACCCCTCCGCTGCTTCCAGAGCATTCTCCCTCTCCCTCTCCTGGATCAGACAGGAACAGGCGTTTGCATGTCATCCAGCATGCCTGCAGCCTGGTTCTTGCGGCCGCCTGCAATTTTCTTTGGGACCTTGGCTCACTCCCCCGTTCTGTGAACATTTCATCTTATGCAGCTCCCTGACACAATACTGCCTCCTTCTTAGCATCTAGATGGGTGATTCTTCCATGACTTCTTCATTTCTTTTATACTTTATCTCAGACACCTGTGGTTATAGCCCATGGGTGATGCAATCATCCAGTTATAATAACTGTAACCCCCCTGTAGTTTCATTTCCAAGCACCCTGCTCTCTGGTTTGCACTCCTCAGCTTTCCATGTGCACAACACCAGCTTCCTGCTCCCTTGCTGGGAAATAGAACCGTCTGGTGATACAGTACTTCCTTACTGTTCCTCAGCATATAGCCCCGTGGCCTCATCTTCTCTTTGCTCAGTTTTGTTCCCAGGCATCATGGTGCAGCTGCAAACATTCTCAGTGCCTTTGCCCTCATTTGTTTCATTGCTTAGTTGAGAAACCTCTTGGTTAATCCAACTGTGCCTACTGTACACTTTTTAAAAATTGTGGTAAAAAAATGAAAAACAAATTTACTCTTGTTAATTGTATATACATTGTTGTACAGCAGATCTCTAGAGTTTTTTCAAACTCTGTCTTTCCCCACCTTTTCTGTCTCTGAATTTGGTTAGTTTCCATACCACATGTAAGTGGAATCATACTGTAGTTTTTAAATGATTGACTTATTTCACTTGGCACAGCTCCCTTTTGGTTCCCCCGTGTTGTGGTGTGTGCCCAGCTTTCCTCTTCTGGAGGCTGGATCATATTTCACTGTGTGTTTACCACATTTCCTTCATCAGCCCCTCTGCTCACAGACGCCTTGGTCCATCCACATCTTGGCATTGTACCTAGTGCTGCAGTGAACATGGGAGTGCAGATACCTCTCTGAGATCCAGTTTTAAGTTCTTTCAGATACACACCCAGAAGTGAGGTTGCTGGGTCATGTGACAGTTCTGTTTTTAGGTTTGTGAGGAATCTTTTTATATCTGTTGTAGCTATCCGTTGTAATGTCTCTTCACTTTTGATTCTCATTGTCTGTTGACTGTTGTCTGGTTTTTTTTTTTTCCTTACTCCAGCCAAGGATTTGTTAATTGATTTTAAAAAAAAATTCTTTGTGTATGTGTGTGTATGAGAGACAGGATCTTGCTATACACTTACTATACACTTACAGACATGCAGTACTTTTTGTTAAGCCATGCTTGGTTTCTTTTGTTGTTTTTCTACTATGTATTTGGTGTATTTCTTCTCTAGTCTTTTTTTTTTTTTCTGCTAACTTTGGGTTTGATTTGTCTTTTTTAGTTTCTTGAGGTGTGATGTTAGGTTACAGATTTAGTATCTTATTTTTTAATGAAGGCATTTACTGCTATAAACTTTCCTATTAGTATCTCTTGCATTCTGTGAGCTTCAGGATGCTGTGTTTTTATTTTTTGCTTTCTCAATATTTTCTCATTTCTGTTGTGCCATTTAGTTTTCACATACCGCTGTGGTGGTGCATGCCTGTAATCCCAGCATTCAGGAGACTGAGGCAGGAGGATTGCTTTGAGTTTGAGGCCTGGGCTACATAATGAGTTCAAAAAGACCAAAAGAAAAAAAAAATCACGTATTAGTGAATTTTCTGCATTTCTTATTAAAAACATACTTAATATGATTTCAGTCTTAAATTTATTAAGGCTTGTTTTGTGGCCTAATGTGTGATCATATCTATTCTCAAGAATGTCTCTGGTTTTTTTTTTTTTTTGAACACTTATTTAGTTGCAAATCTACATTAGGAAATTATATTTTAGTATATTATTATTACAAACCTTAATACAAAATTATAAACTTCAATAATATCAGCCATATGCATATTACTATTTGTCCCTGGGTTCAAGAATGTATGTTCTGCTGCTGTAGGGCGGAATGTCCTGTGGGTGCCTATTAGTTCCAGTGATCAGATTCTGTGTCTTCCTGACCCTTCTGTCCCTGGAAGTGGGGGTGTTGAAACCTCGTACTATTATGTTGCTATTTCCCCTATCAGTTCTCTCACTGTGTACCTCATAATTTTGGATGCTTTGGTTCTGCACTTGTACTTTTGCACCAAGAGTGTTTGGAGAATTAGCTATGCTGCCTGGTTTTACCTCCAGTTAATGACTCCTGAGGTCATATAAGCCCTTAATGCTACTCAGAAATAGTTCTAATCCATTTACCATCCAGCCTGAGCCTTCAAATCTGACATTGCCTCCCCCTTCTTCACTTCTAGATCACAACCTCTTTGTTTATCTCCTTGAGAACACAGATGCTCCAAGGAGAAAATGTCTATAAAGCCACTGCCTCTGGGCACCTGTCTGCGATTGTGTGCCCTGTATTCTGAGTTCTCTCTGTTACTGCGCAGTGAACTGAGCTTCTAAGCAAGGGCCCTATGTGCCCCAGGCTCTAACCCCACCCCTCCTTTCTACATGAGGGCTACAGGACCATTCTCCTTAGCATACCAGCCTACTGACTGCCCTAAAACAGCAGAGCACCTCTTGACTCCACTTTATCCTCTAACTTTTGACCTCCTCCCAGTGTCTGCACTTTGTTTCTGGCTTTTCTCTTGCTAGTGTCTCTTGAGTTCACCAGCCTCAGACTTTCACTCCCAGCACCCAGCCAGACTCCCTTGTGAGAGTCACCATGACTACTATGCTCATCCTTGAATTATTTGACCTGTTAACAGTATCTGACACAGGCACTTTATTATTCCCTTCTTGAAATATTCTCTTTACTTGGTTTTCAGGATAGCGTATCAAAAAAATCTCCTTTTCAGTCTTTACCATGGCATGCTTCAGGGCCCAATCCTTTTATGTCTTTTGTTAGCTGCACTCTTTCCTTTTTGCTCTTATTTGACTTCATGGTTTTAAAACCATATATGTTTCAAATTTTGGTGACTTCACATTTCAGTCTTAGGCAACTAAAATGCAACTTGCTTAGTAACAATGTTACATTAAGAATGGTCTTCTCTTGTCCAAGAACATTAAAAACTGAAACTTTTCTTCTACTTTGAATAGTTTATCAGTCTTCAAATTGATTTTGATGTAACTTCAAAGAAATTACGTGATAGGGCTATTTTTTTAGTCAAATGGCTACCTAGTTTCTCAGTGCTAGTGAATAATCCACTTTTAATAAAGGATTGAAATGTGAAAGGTAGTAGGACTTAAATAAATAAAAGTACCATTTAATGTTTGCATTATCGATTGCATACCCCTCATCTGGTTCAGAGCACAGTTGCCATTTAGTGTGGATTGCTTGCGTTTTTTGAACCATTGCTGTATAATAGGTGCTTTTCTAAGAGCTTTGTATGTGTCTTGCTTTAATATTCCTCAAATATTTGAGATAGAAATTTCTTGTTTTGCACAGAGGCTTAACAAGCTTATAACACAGAGAGCAGAATAGTTTACTGGTTAAGCAAATCAACTCTGAAACCCAGATAGCTGGGTTTGGATCTGACTTTGCCACTTTGAAGCTTTGTGACCTTGGTGAGTTGTGTAAGTGCTGTCCTGTGCTCAGGTTCCTATATGTGAATGGGGTAATGAGAGTGCCCAGGTCAAGGACTGATTGATTCATTGTTATAGATATAATAATGAATAGTTCCTAGGCAGCTGCTCTTTGTGCTCAGTAATCTACCTTCTATTCAGTAGCCACTACCCTGTTCCCTTCTGGTAATTCTGTCATCTCCATGTACTGATCCCATTCTTCTTTGGTGACAACCACTATGGAAATCAGTATGGAGAGGCCTTAAACTAGGTGTAGAAATTCCATTTGACCCTGCTATACCTCTTCTGAGTATCTTCTTGATAGGTGAAGACATCTCACTATGATATTACATGGATACCCATGATTATAGCATTGCAACTCGTAATAGCTAAATCTTGGAAGTGGCGTAGATATTCATCAACAGATGAAGAGATAAAAGTGTTTATACACAATGGAGTACTACTCTGCCACAAAGAAGGATAAACTTGAGTCATTTGTAGGAAAATGATGCACCTTAAGACTGAGCAAAATAAGTCAGACATAGGTTAAATATTCATAGTTTCTCTTATATGAGAAATCTAACGTATAAATAATTGGAAGAGCAAAATAAAAGATAGATGACACGAAGCAGGGATGTAGACTTTTTACAGATAGGAAGGGGGTCCAGGAGTGGAGAGAGAGGGAACTCAGGTAGAAGTTTAAGGATCAAGATATGGTATGTATGTGTACCAGTTCCCCATGATGAATGTGTTATGTAAGACAAACACATACTAATAAAAAATAATTTGATTTTCTAGTTATATGTTTACCTTTTTTTAATATTGTAAAACATTTAAATTAGTGAATTTGAAACACAAAAGATTCAAGTAGTATGGTTGGTGTATTGGTTTTCTGTTGCTGCTGTAACAAATGACCCTAAGCTCAGTGGCTTACGGAGCACAAATTCCCTTGAAGTTCTGTAGCTCACAGGTCTAGCTTTCAGGGACTGCAGCATGTGCTGGCTGTGACTACCTGCTCAACTTCAGATTAACAGCACCTCATTACTGTGCCCCCTTTTCATCTTATCCTCTCTCTCTAACCAAAGATCCCTGCTATTAGGGACTGGACAAGAATAGATTAGGCCCAGCAGGACCCCAGAGTCCTCCTGTCCTCAGGTTTTGTGCTCTTAGGCATGTATGCCAGGTCCTTTTTCCACTTAAAGTAACATTTCTACCAGTTTCAAGGATTAGGAGGTAGACGTCTTTGTAGGACTGCATTACACAGGCTACCACAGTTGGTTTTTAGTCAGCTGCGTAGCTTTAAATGGTTACTTTTATCTGTTTATTTTGATAAAGGTAAAGACTACAGTTATGGCTGATGGTGAAACCTGGATTGACTCTTGTTCTAGTGTATGTCAGCACAGTGGCTAAGCTGGTCTTTCCCTAAACACTTTTCTTCCTTGGTGAAATAGGGTTGATACTGCTTACCAGTATGTATGGAAATTAAAATAACACTTTAGGGCAGTGATAGTGATACAGATAACTCACTGAGGCTTGTGTGCCATAGATTTGCACCACTGGTCTAGGGCTGCACGGGCTGGAGTGTGGCGATTTCCACTAACCTCTTGGTGTCTATCTTAAGTGAGCAAATAATATGATCCACCTTACTCAAAAAGTCATTGAGAGGATAGGATTAAGTCATGCATGTAGAAGTGCTTTGAAATGTATAAAAGGTATGCAAAATTTTGTTGGTATTAAGTTTAGTGTCTTTAAAATTTTTTATCAGTGGTGAGAAAATTCAGTGTATCCTTTGATATCTGACTAGCAAAGTATTTTTTCAAGTTTTTATTGTTTTTCAGATTTTGATACTCATTGGTCTCCTTTATTAAATTAGAACAAATGAAAAGATAATAGGAGAATAAAAAGTGTGTAATGTGCATGATTTTTTTATCCATTAGGACTTAAAAATCTAAATGTGTCTAGATTATTTTTATTAATTCTTAATTATATCCTTTTTTGAAATCTTTTTAGGAGCTAATGACTCTGTGTTGTAGAAGCAAAATAAATACGGTACTACGTCCACTTCACATTAGTAGAATTGATTGTTGTTTTTCAGTCTTGCAGAGTATTATTTTTAAGCAGTAGAGTCTTCATTTGTAATTGACTTGTCTCTACCCAGTGTTTACTAAAAGATATCTCTACATATTAAGCGTGGATCATTTTAAAAAACAATTGGATTCCCTCTCTCCCCCCAGCAGTGCATAAATTTTCCCCCCTCGGCACAGATCTGCCATTTTGAGAGGTTCAGTGACTTTCTGAACAGGGCTCTGAAGGAGAAGGAAAAGTGATCAAGTTACACATTCTTTGTTCAGAGCTACCACTGCACTTCCAGGTTGGAGCAGCCAGCCAGCTTCACTGCAGTCCTTCACCCTGTGCCCTACTCCCTGCCCACAGAGCCCTTTCAGCTCTGATGTTTGGGAAAGTTGCTACTAAGTTCTTCTTTTAAGGACTTTACTTTTATGTAATTTATCATTTTAAGTAAGATATTCAGAGGCATTTTTAAAAAGTGATACTTTTTTGAGAGGCCTCAAAGTTACATTTTTAACAGTATAATTAAACACAAATTTATCTTTAAGAACTATTCACTAAATTTAGAGCATTTAAAATTATATTTTGAAGAAATAAATAACTATTTTGGGGTAAAAGGAGATGAATTTGATGGCTTGTGTGTCACAGAACTGGTGATAAAAAGTCTGCAAAGCAGTTACACTATTTCCTTCTGCTCTTAGGTAAATGAGGACTTTAAAAAGAATTTTCACATAAAAACTATAACAAAAACCCATATTCTGAATGTTGACTGTTTTGTGTTGTATTGTTTCCTAGTTAAGTTTTGGTTAGAATATAATTTTTTTTAACCTGTAAGGAGTAATTTAAGCAATTTTAGTTATTGAACTATGAATATTTCATAAATGTGTTTATATAATATAATTGGTCTCATTTCTGAGGGTTTAAGGAGCTTAGTATTATTTATAAGGTGATTCTCTGTATTAAACATTATCAGTCGATTAAGCAACATAGATTTTTCTCATTTCTAGATACTTTTAAATATCTTTGTTAATGTACTTAATGTGCTTCTGAAGAAAGTCACTATAAACTCATAATCATCAGCATTACATCAAAGAAATACAGCCACTGTATCAGTTTTTTTAGTATTTTGGGAATAAATACTGTATTTTCATAACAACAGGGTATTTTCCCACTACACTTTTTCCAAAAGAGAAAAGGTATAGCCAATTAGAGTTAGTGGCTGGGTATTGGGACTTGCTCTTCTGTTTTGTCTTGCACATACAGGTTTTAGTCTCACTAGCTTGGGATCTAGTGCCTGATTTATTTACATATTTTGCCCAGTAATTTGCTGTGTATTGGCTTTCTGTGTTGCAGTTCTGCTCTCCTGGCTTGTCTTTGCGACGTGTGCTCTGCCCCTCCGTCTCCTTCCTTGTCTGGAAAGTCCTGGCTTCTTTGTAGGCCCAGCCCAAGACGTATCCCTTTTATAAAGCCTCTGTTTAATCTAGGTTTTTGGTCATTCTTTCCTTTTTTGTGCTTCTGTAGTTATGATGACAGCTTATGCTGATAGTTTTCTTCTTTAGTATATGTGCCTGTAATTTGATTTTAAATAATAATACTGGCTTCTGTTTGTGTATCCACTGTGTGCTGGCTACTGTGCCATTACTGTGAATTTCTAAAACAACTTGGTAGGGTACAGGTTAGCATACATCTGAGGAATGTGAGAAGCAGTACACAATGCCAGAAATTCAGTCACACATTTTTTTCTCTTTGGTTTCCATCACTTAAACTGGGTACCCTAAATATACCAGATTATTATGCTTCCTTTTAAGGGTGATTTTTGGAAGGAGTGAGAAAAATAGTCCATTAGAGCTTGTGAATTTTACATTCTTCAAGTTGCATAGCATTTCCAGCACCATCATGTGCTTCTCTTTTAACTTTGGTGTTTCTGAGTGGCCTTATTCCAGAAAGATTGATGTGTGCTTCTCTGTCATGTCAGGAAATCTATGCATGCATAGCACAGGGAGGGTTTAACAGTGACTACTGGGAATAGAGTTTGCTGCAGGCTATTGCCTTTAAATTACTAAGGGAATATATTTACTTGTTTAAAAATTAGGTATAGGTAAACCTTAGAGATAAATGGGAAAATGGAGATAAATCTCAGGAGGTATTTTCTGTTTTTGAGTCTTTTACTTAATTAGACTATTTAAAACCATTAATGTGTTTATGATAGAGTTGTAATTTGTGGTGGCTTGACCCACAGTGGTACATGTATGACTGTCCCCCCAGGTGTCTTTTTATTAATTTTATTAGTAAAAAGATTAAGAAGAGTGATTAGATCTGTTTGTACCACCAGTAGTACAAGCTGCCCGATGGGACAGTCATGCACGTGTCACCAGTGGTTGAAGCCAGTGGGAATATTGTTTATTATGTTATTAATAAAAGCATGTAACACTTTGCCCTGACCTTTTACTACTTGATAAGTGTTACTTTGTTTTTGGAGACTAGGTCTCACTGTGTAGTTAAGGCTGGCCTTGAACTCGCTTATGTAGCCCAGGCTGGCCTCACATTCATGTAGATCTCTTGCCTCAGCCTCCTGAGTGC
This sequence comes from Dinomys branickii, assembly GCA_004027595.1. NCBI lineage: Eukaryota > Metazoa > Chordata > Mammalia > Rodentia > Dinomyidae > Dinomys > Dinomys branickii. The sequence goes on along the minus strand of PVLD010013798.1, from coordinate 12,033 downwards.
TTGGAATGTCCTACCATGCCCAGCCCTAAAGTATTACTAATTTTGTCTTTTCAATTTTTAAAAAAATGTATAATATGCTTTAATTTTTAAAAATGTTTATTGAGCCTTTTTTTTTAATTGAGCCTTGTACTTAAATTCTGATAAGGGTTTTGACTTTTAAAATAGTGACGTTTATTATTTGTTTATATACCTTCAAGAAAAAGGAATGCTTTCAAGGTTGCATCGTACTTTAGCACATATAATATATGGATAGAAATACGTATGTATGAAATGTTAATGTAAATCTTCAGACTGCGATATTTTGCAGGAACACACTTCCCTGTAACAGCAGTTCATCTTTTTGTGTGTATGTGGTGGGGCATGCCTGGGATGTGTGCTCTACTTCTGAGGTATACCTCTAGCTCCATATTTGCTTTGGAGACAGGGTCTAGCTGTGCAGTCCAGGCTGACCTGGAACTTACTGTGTAGCCCAGCTGAGCTTGAGCTTCCTGGGATCCTCCTGCCTGAGGTTCATGCATGCTGGCATTACAGGCATGCACTCCCATGCCGGGCTCCCACTTGGTCCTTTTACCTTCCCAGCCACACTGAAATTTTGCCCAGTAATGTCTTTTTGCGTAAACCTTCATGCCTTTGTCAAGTCTGTCTTAAATCTCCTATGTGGCGCTTGTCATAATTGTAATTAGAATTTGCACCACATTTCTTTAAGATACGCTTCTATTTTTAGGAAGTATAAGTTCCATGTGAGTGGAGACTCTTACTTCGTGCATTGTGTAAGGGGCTGGCTCAGTGCCTTGCCTTGAATATGTGCTCAGTAACTTCTTTGTGGCAGCAATCAATCCTTTTAATTTTTTAGCCCTCTTTAATGATAGTAATTTTTTAAAAAAGCTTTGGTGTTTGCAAAACTTTGTTTTTAGAGGCCCTGTAAAGAAACTTACTAACCAAAAAGAACACTGACTTCAATTTTGTCTTAAAAATAACTAACTACTTTAATGTTCTAATGATTAGAGAAGATAAATGAAACTCAGGAAGTTAGAGAATTGGAATTTAGGTCTTAGCTATTTTTTTTCCAAAGGACATTGTCCTTCAAAAACCTTTACTCTGCACTTCTGTTATTGTGACCTAAGATGGTTGTAATTATTCTTGATTGATGATACCTGTCACAAGGCGAGCCTAAGCAGCCATTTCTGCTGGATTCTAAATGCTGAGAAACAGAAACTGAACTTTGTGAACTATTGCAAGTCATCCATAAAATCACGTAATACAATATATCTCATAAGGGAATGTAGACCTTTTTGAGCGCGCGCGTGTGTGTGTGTGGGGGGGTGGTACCAAGGATGAATCCAGGACCTTTGCACTGAGCCACACCCCCAACCCTTAAAAATTTTTTTTCCTTGAGACATGGTCTTGCTGTATAGTTTAGACTGGTCAATACTGTGTAGTTCAGGCTGGCTGGAGGATCAAACTCAAGGTGATCCTCATGTTTCAGCTTCCCAGGTTGAGGGATTACAGGTATGCACCACTGAGCTTGTCTAAATTTTTTTCTAGATTGTGAGACAGAGTCGCATTAAGTGGCCCAGGCTGCATGTGAACTTGCTGTTCTCCTGCCTCAGCCTCCCAGGGTGCTGGAATTAAAGACATGCACTACTACATTGGTTAATCTAGAGTTCAGTGAAGTACCAAAATGTGAAAATGCTGGTGATATGTACGCCTGACACTGCAGATGTTCTACGAATGTTAATTACATTATACTTCTCTAGATAGAAGAAAATTATTTTTCTTGAGTAATTATAAATTTAAAAATGAAATTCTTACCCATCTCAATCCAGTATCAAAATACAAACAAAGAGATGTTTCCTGGCAATTGGTGGTGGCAGTTGGTGGTCTCTCAGTTAGGTTTGGCCTGGACGCATGTTGCAAAAGTCTGGCTTACATTTTCTTTAGAAAATACATTTCCAACAATTAAAAGGTAGGAGATTGCCCAGTAGGAAAGTGCAGGCTTGTTGTTCTTTGTGGAGAGCCCTCCCGTTTTACAGAAGCCATCGCAGGTGCTGAGGAGAGGGTGGGCTGTGACCCCGGTCCTTTGGTGTCTCCATACCTCTGAAGCCACCCTCATACAGTGGAGGTGTGTGGAGAGGCAGCAGTGCTCATGTCTTCCTCAAAAGGGGGAAACCCAGATGGGAATGTTTTGTTTTAAGAAAAATAGGAGAGTACATAATTCTTCATGAAAATAAGTAATATTTATTTTTATATATACCTATCAGAAGTCTTACATTTTAGGAGTTAAACAGTTCATTAAGGATTGTGGTTAATGTGCTCCTTCTTGTGCGCATGCTGTCTCATACACACACACACACACACACACACACACACACATGCACATACACATGCATATACACACACACATGCACACATACTAGAATAGGCTTTTAAACATCAACAGGGATTGTTTTTAAAAGAGAATAAAATTGTTGGTGCTACTGGGAAGAAAAAACTACAAACTTCGTGTAAATGTCTGAAAAGAAACATCCTAGGTATGGACAGAACAAGCAAATTCATATTTGTTGAACAGCAGCAATAATTTGCTAATATGAACCAGTATGGAAATATTGTTGCATAATTGTTAAAAATATAGGCAGGAGTTGGGCACAGTGGCACATGCCTGTAATCCTTGTACTCTAGTGGCTGAAGCAGGAGGATCGTTGAGAGTTTGAGACCAGTCTGGGCTACAAAGTGAGCTCAAGGCTAGCCTGAACTGCATAGTAAGACTCTGTCTCACAATGAAAAGAAAAAAAAAAAGTAAAAAAAATATGAGCAGGGCAGCTGATACAAAAATGCTAAATAATTTTCTATGAGGGTGATAAAACTTAGAAATAAATACTACCTAGTTAGCTTTGTTCATTTGTAGTATCTGTGAGAATTTTGACTGTTTTTTTCCTCTCTTTAGTTTCTGCCTATTCTTGTTTCATTCCTACTTGCAGTCTGGGATGTAGGGAAGGGAAACAACGTGCTTTTACACAGGAGCTCTCCTCTCCACCCGTACTGCTGAGCATTTGCTTCAGGGGTGGTGCACAAGTGGTGTAGCCTGGCCTTCCTTCATGGTGCATGACCTGTGGGCCAGCTGCGCCTTGGACCATCCTGGGCTGTGTCACTGATGGCCTCTCAGCTCCAGATTTGTTTCTTCAGCCTCAGTTGTGTTTGACATGACAGGCTTCTCTGCACCAAGTTCATAACAATTGTGGCAGGGCTCCATAGTCTTCCACACCTTTGTCCCTGTTGTGGTGACTAAGGACACCATTCAGGGCTGGGGATGTCAGTATCATATTTTAGATCTTATTTGCTGTGTATACCCTACATATTGAAATTATCAAAGTAAAAATAACTATGTTAAAGGAATCTGAATTACATTAGGCATACTTCTTGTCTGTGTTGCAAGCACAAATGCCTGGATGACTGTGGTGTGTGGTGTAAAGGAAAGGGAGAAGGGACTGGGAGAGTGACATAGAATATCACATTTAAATATACACAGTTTCCCCTGCAAAACAAACATTGGCTTCTAACAGCGTGCAAATCTAGTAGTAAGCCTGGGAGGGGGGAATCCTTACAGGTTTTTCTTATTCTTTAACCTAGAAATACAGCTTTCTAATCAAATAAAATATTTTATGTGAATTTTAACTGAATACCAACTTGTCAGATATTATCCAGATTTTATGTATTTTTTTCATTTCAAGTAAAGATAACAATTACAGACATGTGAGGAAAAATATATTTTTTACTCAATAATTTCTTAATTATTTTAGGAAAAGCCAGCAGCAGTGAAGTTAGAGTTGAAAATTGTTCTCTCTAAAATGAAGTCAGATGAGAATAAAATATTCTGACCATACTACACTGACCACAGCTGTAAAGGGACTACGTAATTGCAATAATGTCACAGGCCTATTAAGATTGCTACATAAAACAAAAGAAAATTCTACTTAGTGTTAGCTTTAATAACTTTACAGCAACCTTTTACTTTTTATCTCAAACTTAAGTTCTTTCCTCATTGTAGTAGTGTCTTCAAGTTCTTCTGTAATTTTATATTTTATAGTTGAACCTTTTATTTATCTGGTATTAATTTTGTTGCATGAGGTAAAGATTCAATTTAATTCTTTCCCAAGTGGTTCAGAAATTCTCTCCAACACTTGCGTATTGATTTGAGATGTTGCTTTTATTGCATTCTTACATATATTAGGGTTTACTTCTGGTCTCTTGTGACTTGTCTCTTAATAGGAGAATACCACTCTATTAATGTAGCTTTCAGTACATGTGAGTACATGGCAAGGCAAATCCTTTGTTACCTTTTCTTTAAACATTTTTTCAAATGTTTTAGGGTTCTTTTGCCTGATTTTGTTTAAAAGGTTGTTAACATTTCTCAATTGATTTGGACACAACTGCCATCTCTATAGCCTGTAATTTTTCTAATTCATAAGATGGCATGCCTCCTCTCAGTTTTTTTTTTTAACTTCCAGTAAGGCTTTGCAGTTTTTCTCATGTATGTTACATGCTTTTAGGAGACACTGTGAGTGAAATTATGTTGCCACTATATTTTCTAACCAGATTTGGTTAATATGTAGCAAATTATCAATTATATATTAAAATATTCAATATACTTAGTTTGCCAAGTGCAGCAGTGCTTGCCTATAATCACAACACTTGGTAGACTGGGGCAGGAAGAAGATCACTGTGAGTTCAAGACCAGTCTGGACTACATAGTAAGACTCTGTCTCAAAAAAAAAAAATCAATCTGTCTATCTATCTACTTGTAATAACATTTTGGTTGATTATATGGCAGATTTTAAAAAATATATGTAATATATTTAAATAATGATAATTTGCCATATCAGTTTTAATGTTGATTCAGAGTTGGTTTTTGTTTTTTAGACAGGGTCTTGCTGTGTAGTTAGGTTGGCTTCGAGTTCACTATGTAGCCCAGGCTGGCCTTGAACTCACAGTGATCCTCTTCTCTCTACCTGAGTGCTGGGCTTACAGCATGTGGCACCATGCCCAGCTAGAGGTGGGGTTTAATTTGCATCAGAAGAACTTATTGTAGATAAGATGCATAGAGTCTGGTTAGTTTTTAAATATCACATAGTTTCTTTCTTTCCTTTTTTTTGTCTTTTTGAAACAGGGTCTTGCCATACAGTTCAGGCTGGCCTTGAGCTCACTTTGTAGTGCAGGCTGGTCTGTAACTTGCAACATCCTCCTGCCTCACCCTCCCCAGTGTTGGGATTACAGGTGTGTGCCACCATGCCTGGCTAAATATCACATAGTTTCTTTACAATGCAAAGTTGGTGTTTAATGATTTCTTTAATCTTTATTTTGAAAACCAACCCATGGTTAGTATTTATGTTTCTAAAACTTCTTATTTGTTGAAAGTATATCTCAGATGTTTGTAAAAAGTTTTAAATTCACTTTAGCATACTGTTCTGTAGGTATGTTTTATTGTCTGTAATTTGTTTGTTACAGAAATATACTGTTTCCCACTTTGGGAAGTGGTGTCAGAAGAGACAGCTCTGCCCAAGGGCCCATAAAAGGACCTATTTGTGGGCTGGAGATTTAGCTCAGCAGCACAAGCGCCTGCCTGGCAAGCGCAGTGTCCTGAGTTCAATCCCTGGTACTGCAAAAAAAAAAAAAGGACCTATTTGTTCCTGGCTGCTTTGCTGTCTTCTGGTAGCCTCAAGTCTTTCTTGGGATTTTAGAATTGCTGTCTGTTCACATCGTTGTTCATGTCTCCTTTCTACTAGGATACTAGGATGCCAGATGTAGAGGATTGGGCCTCACGCTAATAACCTCATTTTACTTTGATTCCCAGTGTTTTTTTATTTGTTTGTTTGTTTGTTGGATGTTTTGTTGTTTTTGTTTTTTGAAACAGGGTCTGTCTGTGTAGCTGAGGCTGGACTTGAGCTCACTTTGTAGCCCAGGCTGGCCTGCATCTTTGCCTGTCTTGAGTGCTGGAATTACAGGCGTGCTCCACCACACCCAGCCCTATTTTCTAATAAGGTCTGAGATAGTGGGTGTGAGACTTCAACATGAACCTGTTTATGATTTTATTTTTATTTATTATTTTGAAATTATTTCATACTTAAGAGGGATACAAGAATAGCATTGTGAACTCTTGTACTCTGTACCCAGAGTCAGCACTTTGTAACGTTTTCCCACATTTACATTGTTGTTCTCTGGTTTCTCCCCTGTCTCATCCACCTGACTCTCTCTCTGTTTCTATATATACTTTTAATTTTGGGGAACCTTTTGAGATTAAGTTTCTTTTTTTGAGATAAATCTTTTTTTTTTTTTGTGGTACTGGGGATCGAACTCAGGGCCTTGCACTTGCCAGACAAGTGCTTATTCAACTGAGCTATATCCCCAGCCCAAGATAAATCTTTTACTTATCCTTGCTTTTTTTTTTTTTTTTTTTTTTTTTTTTTTTTTTTTTTTTTTTGGAACCAGGAATTGAACTCCGGACCTTGCGCTTGCCAGGCAGACACCATGTCGATGAGCTGAAACCCAGGCCCCACCCCTATTGTTTTGATTCCAAGGATAAAAACATTTTTATATGTGATCACACTTTGGTTATCAATTTCAGGACATTTAACATTGAGATATGATTTAGTCTACAGCTTGTATTCAAGTTTTGTAAGTTCTTCCGACTAAGAATTTGTTAGCTTTTTTTTTCCCCCCCAGGATTCAGTCTGGGACTGTGTACTGCATTTAGTTTCCTCTCTCACTGTTTTGGTGGCTAGGGATCAGACCAGATCTTGTGCATACTAGGCAAGCTACCACTGAACTACACCCCTGACCCCTAGTTTCTATAGCTATTAAATCTCATCATTTAGAGCGCTTCGTTAGCTGCCTTTTGTGTTTTAGGACCTTCACATTTTTGGAGGAAATAGGCCAGTTTTATCACACTCCTCATTTGGGGTTGACATTGAAAAACTTTGTTACTAGATTTGGGGTGGCAGCCTTGGCCAGAATTGTGCAGCACTGATGATGTGTCCTTCCTGGATTTCAAGATTCTGAGTTGCACCATGCTTGTCCTACCTAGCACTGGTAATATTGATTTTATTACTTGGTCAGCGTGCTGTGCAGTCTCTCCAAGACTGTATAGTTGTTGTTGCCTCCTTGCAACTACTGTAATAAGAGTCTGGGGAAGACACTTCCAGACTGCAGGTTTCTTGTTCCTTATGAAATATGTCATTCTGCCTGTAGATTTCATTGGTCTTTATTATTTATAGTTGTAGAATTATTTGATTTTCCAATTTCACTACTTGCTCTATATTTTTCATTGTGAATTTTTAAAACTCTCATCTATCTGTCATCATTATAGACTGATAGATTCTTATTTTATTCAGTGAATTATAATCCATTACAATGCTTAAATGTTTTTCTTATTCAAATTGTCCCTCATTTTGACAGTGAGAATCCTGTAATTTTGGTTCTGTAGTCCTTTGGATATTTTAAAGCATTTCTTTACTTTATGACCTAGTAATGACCCAGGCTCATTGTGAACCTTCTTTGTCTTATCCCTTGAATTACTGGCAGCTTTAATCCTGGTTTCTTTTATTGGGCAGGGGGATATATAGAACCCAAGATCTGGATATTAGGTGTTCTTGATGAGTATTGGGTGTCAGTGAATGTATCTCTAGGATATAAGTACCCTTTTATTAAATATTGGCATTTTAAAGCAGAGCCTGCCATGTGCCACAAATTTTTTTTTACCTTTATCCATTTCATATTTTTTATCATTTACTTTTGATTTTTTAAAAAACATGGTATAATTTGCAGTGCCATATATGATGACCTGCCACTGTTCTTTATATATATATATATATATAGTTTAATTCTGAGAAACACATACATTTCTGTAATGTTTGATGATATCCTGAGTTTTTAAAAGACTGTTTCCCACAGTAGGTAATACGCATTTGTTAACTTGTTTGTTTTTGATTTAGAGGCAGGGTCTCATTATGTAGTTCAGGCTGGTCTTGAACTCATGATGATCCTCCTGCCTCAGCCTCCCAAGTGTTGTGATTATAGATGTGTGCCCCCACACCCAAGCCATATTTGTTAACTTTTAGATACTTGATGTTAGAGCGCTATCCTTCACAAATTCACTTGCACTTTGATTGAATAGGCGCAATCAAAAGTAACTGATATTTTTCCAGTGTAGTTTAAAAATACCTTGTTTTCTTTGATGTAATGCAGAAATAATTATTTCCCACCAGCTCATTGCATCTTGTTTTCTTTAGAATTGGGCTGTAAATATCTTAACCCTTGGCTGCATATCATTATATTTCTCTAGTTGCGAACTGTGATGGTAAAGAAGGCAAGTGTGGATTTCATGAGCAAATGAGGTACATTGTGGGTCTTGGAGTTTTGTCAAATGTTTCTTAGAACTCTTGTCCCGGGCTGACAACATTGTACACTGCCCATTGTAACTTTTAATATCATCCTTTTTTAAACTAGTGGAACAGGAAAGGACAGAGCTGAGTAATCTTCAGAGAGAAGGTGTGAGCTTCATTTAAAAGGGATGTATCCAGAGTTGAAAGCTATCAGTTCTAAATTTAATTTTCTATGGCAGGGGGCTGGGCGTATAGCTCAGTGGCATAAGCACTTGCCTGGCAAGCCCAAGGTCCTGAGTTCAATTCCCAGTACCAAAAAAAAATTTTTTTTCTATTGCAGGTTAAAAATGTTGGTGGGGTATAGTTACTGAGAAGCCAACCTTCTGTAGGATTTGAAAGCTAACCCTACATTTGGCTGAGTACTTCAGCAAGTTACTTTAATAGCTTTCCAGGCAAGTCTGCTGGAAAGTGTTGCATTTGAGTTCAGGAAGCACAATGCAGCAGGGAGCTGCCGATGCCCTCAAGGGTTGTGCAGACAGTGGTGCCCGTGTCTCAGTGACTTGGTACCTGCCCAAGTGAGAAGGTGTTTTATGAAGTTAGGGAGAAGATCTGATGAAGTGAGGGGCACCAGGTAGCGATGGTGGGTCATAGCATTGTAGCACTGACAGGGGTTAGCACAGAGTTGACTTCATGAGAGATCACTTGCTAGCAGAGACCCCACGTTTATCATATTTGCTGGGGTTAGATATGGAGAACACTTGGCTGATACTGCTGGAGGCTCCCCTGACTCTCTGCAGATAAACTGCTCTGGAATGTGTTTATCCCCCAGGGTACCTTTATCTGTGCAGTGCACAGGTGAAGATGTACATCATTTTATGTCCTATAAATGAAGCAAATGCCAGTTGAACAATGATATGATGCTGAATTTAGGGTGCATACTGACTTCACAGTTGGTAAAATATTAATGTGGGAAGAGATGTGTGCTTTAGGGTTAAATTTTATTAAGAATCAAAAATGTAAAAACATACCACTGAGATATATAATAAAATGTAAATTAAATATGTAACATATACACATATATACACATATACACACATATATACATATCTATACATATACACACACACATATAAATATATATGTTGTGCTTGTTCCAGTTGTCCTAAGAAATGCCCATTACTTGGTACTGGCTGGAAAGAGCCCTGAAATTGTTTTTAAATTTTTCTTTGGCCATGTACTGTTTGAAAGGGTTTTGTTTAATCTCTAAGGATTTTGGGATTTTCCAGCTATGTTTTTATTACTGGTTCTGGTTTATCTGCATTGTGATCTGAAAGTGGACATTGTATAGTTTCTTTTAGTTTATTGGGGTGTGATTTTATGGTACCAGAATGTGGTCTGTCTTGATGTGTGTTCCAAGGAAGATTGAGAACAATGTATATTCTGTTCTTGAATGAGTATCAGTCCATTTTTTGTTTTTATAAAAAATACCTGAGGTTGAGTACTTTATAGACAAAAGAAGTTAGTTATTTAGCTCAAAGTACTGAAGATTTGTTAAGTTCTAGATCTGGTGGCTTCATCTGTTTGTTCTCTGGTTGAGGCCTTGTGCTAGATGGCCTTAAAGTTGTAGAACATGCACATATAGAAGAAACGCAGGAAGACAGAAAGTCAGAGAGCAAGAGCATCTTTTTCTACTTAAAACCCATCCTTTTGGGAACTAACTTGCATTGTTCTTTGTGCTTTGAGTGTCTCCTACTCAGTCCCACCTCTTAAAGGTGCTTACCACATTTCAGCATCACCTCACTAGAGACTAAGCTCCCAGCACACAAATGTTTAAGGGACACATATCGCATGCAAACTAGAATATATGAAGGCCCCTATGGGTGTCTGTTATATCTAGGTGGGTACTGGTGCTGTTAAGTTCGTCTGTAGTGTTATTGATCTTCTGCCTGCTCTGTCCATGTCCCGTAGAGGGGTGTTGAAGTCTCGAACTCTAATAGTGCTTTTGTTAGTTTCTTCTCGCTTTTCTACAGATTTTGCCTCACATAGTTTGATGTTGTCACTGGGTGGATACACATGAAAGATTATTATATCTTCTTGGAGAATTGTCTCCCTTAATGAATGTATAATGCCCTTTTTTTCCTCTGATAATTTTTCTTGCTGTGAAGTCAGCTCCATTCTGAAATCAAGATAGCCCAGTGAGCTTTCTTGTGATTAGTGTTACATAGAATACCTTTAGTCATCCCTTTACTTTGAATCTGTAAATGTGTTTCTACTTAAAGTGGGTTTCTGTTCACTGGAAGAAAGATAGCCTTTTTAATAAATGGTGCTGGAAAAACTGGCTTTCCATGTGCCAAAGACTAAAACTAGACCCGTGTCTATCACTGTGCACTAAACTAAAGTCAAAATGGATTAAAGATACAAATATTAAAACAGAAATACTAAATCTACTGGAAGAGAAAGTGGGCAGAAATCTTAAAGACATAGGGGTAGGCAGAGAGTTTATGAACAGAAACCAAACTGCATGGGAAGTACTTCAAAGAATCAACAACTGGGATCTCGTCTTACTGAAAAGTTTTTGCACATCAAAAGAAATCACCCAGACTTCCGGGAAGATGGCGACCAGGTGAGCAGCAGAGGAAAACTCTCCCAGAGACCGATCCTTTGCGCGCGGGTGCCCGGTTCTTGGATACAAAATTGCAAATGATTGTGTTGCTCTTCGCAGCCTGAGCATTAAAGGGCTGGCTGGATAAGCCACGCGGTGAGAAGTGGGCGGATCCTGAGAGCTGGGCGCCCGAGGGATCGGTGCTGCGCTTGGGCTGCAGTTCGGCTCAATCCGCGTACAGCCAAGAGAGCGATTGCGGCAGGACGGACCCTTCCAGCTCCTGAACCCGATTGGCTCGGAGGAGGCTGTAACCAGGATTTGTTGGACGTGGCGGAGCAGACTAAACTCAGAGAACGTGCTACTGGGGCAGATTGCGCCAATCTGGGCAGCTGTCCTGGATCCCGCTCAGGGCCCCACCCCCGCAGCCGGCGCCGCGCGAACTGTGGCAGCTGCGGTCGGCAGGATTTCTGAGTCGGGAAGAAGCTCGACCCAGGGAGATACATCTGAACGGCATTCCTGTCTGCACGATCCCAGGGTGAGTTGATTGGGCGCCTTGACCAGTTTTTCCTGAGTCGGGAAGAAACTCTGCCCAGCGAGTGACATCCAAGCAGCTTTACTGACTGCAGGATCCCCCAGGTCGGAAGAGCTGGCTAGATGCCCCGACGGGATTTGTGAGGGGGGGAGGAGCTCCACCCAGGGAGGAACACCTGAGTGACCTGCCTGCAAGGTCCCTGGGGCAGCGAGCTGTTTATGCGCCCCAGCCAGGTTTCGGGGTAGGGAGTAGATGCAGAAATCTCAGCAGACAGCTTAAGGGATATTCTCCCAAAGAGAAGGAATCACTGGAGCACCCTCTGCAACAGACCTTTGCCTGCTGAACTGCCTGGGGAATTTATAGCTCCACATTTTGAATCTGATACCCAAAAATGGGAAAACAGAGGAACAAAATGCAGTCTCAAAACTCAACCCCACCCAGAACAAGTTTTGAATGCGAGGATACAGGGGAACCAGGAAGCCACATACCTGCAAGTTATGAAACGATTGCATCCGAAATGAAAC